>CANIUD010000640.1:117500-222500 GCA_947470075.1 Closterium sp. Yama58-4 | reverse complement strand
TGGGGCTGGAAACCCTAAAAGGGGAAGTTCCCCCGGAAAGTGTGAACGAGCCTCCGGGGGTGCCGGGATAAGAGGGCAGAGCGGAAAGTTCCCCTGATTTACCCTTTGATATTCCATCCGCCTCTCCTATATGCGCAGAAAGCGCAGAAAAATGCGGATGCCGCTGCGAGATGCTTCCCCCTTCGGAAGGGACTCCCCCTGCTGCTCCGCCCCTTCCCCCCCCTCCGCCCCCTCCGCCCCCCCCGCCGAATGCGCCGTCCCCCGCACCTAGAAGCGCTGCCGCGGCAGCAGCAGCCGTGGCGGACGAGGCGGAAGCGGCGGCGGGTGCAGTGGCGGGGCATGTGAGAGTGAGGGGGAGCGCGGCGGAGTCGATTTGCGCCGTCTCTAGTCGCTGCACGACTGCGCGCCAGTCGCTGAGCGGGAAAGGCGCGGCCAAGCGGAGAAGAGACGTCTGGGGAAGGCGGAGCGGGGGAATGAGAAGCGGAAGGGGGAAAAGCGGGCGAGAAAGCCTTAAAAAAAAAAACATGAGGGAGGAGGAGAAAGGGGGGGAAAGAAGGGAGGGGGGTGAGCGGGGAGGTGAGGGGGGAGGGGGGATTCGATTCGACTCTATCAGTCAATAGTGGGTGGGTGGCGCGGGAAGCAAAAATACATTGCTGGGCGGTAAAAATGGAGCGTTGGGCACGCGGAGGGAAAGGATTGGAGCAAATCACATCTGGCTTTATTTTGCCACAAAAAAAAAAAAACAAAACAAAACAAAACAAAAAGAAAGGCAATAAAAAAGGGGGTATGGAGGATTTCAAAATTTTAGAATTCCGGTCCATCCACAACCAATAACTGCTTTAGGGTTTGCACAAATCGAATGAGGAAGGAATGGCGGGGGAGGGAGCACGCCGAATAACGTGAGGATATGCGCTGAGAAGTCGGGTGATATTAATCGCGGACGCTCTATGTCAAAGCAATGGCAACGCAGACATAGCCACCGTCGCAGATTTCATACATTCGAGGACGGCGGCCGAAAAAAAAAAAAAAAAAAAGCTAGCCAAGACGAACGGAGGTGCAAGACCCACCGAGAGCAGCTCGTCGCGCGAGTAGCCGAGTGCCTTAACCGCTCCTTTACTCGCGTGGATGATCGCGCCGTCGCCGGGCCGCAGCACGAACTGCACCGAGTGCGAATGACCAACCACTATTCCCATAGTCGACATCCCTGCGACCTCTGAATCTCGACCCGTATTAGTTGACAGTATAATCGGTCTTTCTACGGGATTTATTGTCGACATGTCGGCAACTGTACTCACTCGATCCTCCGACTCGGAGTCAATCACTGCCCTGCTATTATTAAAACCATTCACGCTAGTATTGTTACTCAAACTATCGGGTGAACTCTTATCTTCATTGACGCTAACGGGTGTGACAGTAGCGCGAGGTGACGCGAACGAGGGGATTCGTGGATACGGCCTGCCGTTGGGTCTAACAGGAGCGTCATGGGACGAAAATGTCGTCGGGGAGGCCGGCCGCTTGGCGCGCTGCTGTTGCTCCTCCTGCTGCGACTGCTGGTTCTGCTGCTTCTGATTCTTTCCCTGTTGCTGCTGCGAGGCTTTCGTGCGGGAGAATAAGCCGCCAGTTGAGGGAGCCATTATAACACCTCGCTACCCACTGGGTCAAAACGAGGGTGTTATTTGGCGCAGCGGAATGCCCATTAACACAGCCCACAGGCGTTACAGCCATGGCGAACCATTCCAAAGTTTAGTTGGTGTTAACGTTCTGACAAGGGTGGGTCAAGCAGAAGAAACTGCCTGAGGTTAGAACGTAGTGTGGGTACTTCAAAATCATATGGTTGGTTAGATCAACAAGTGACTATGACAATGCTCCGCCATTGAGAGTGCAAATAACATATGGGACGCAAATTCTGTAAGTTAGGACTGAGGGCGACAGAGGAGCGGTGGAAGCATGTGGTGGAAGCAAACTGGAAGAAAACACACAAGTTGCGCTGACATGCCATGCCAAGCCAAACGGCTGAGGTCACTTGGAAAGACGAGACGCGGCGGAACGGAAGAAACTGACGGCCCCGCAAGGAATGCAGGGGTGGGTCGGTTTGGAAGGATGGGCAAGACTGATGTTTTCTGTGAGTCTGCACAAGAGTGTTTTCCGCGGGATGGTCCTTCCGTTGGACTTTGTCGAGGATGAGGCAAGCGGGGTGTGTGCCAAAACAAAATCGTTCGTCTGACTTTGACGGACCGGATAGCGGATTGTTTGGGGAGGTAGGAGTGAAGCTTAGATTAATTAATTTTCACTCGTGGAAACTCGTAATTCCGTGATTTCGGTGCACTCAACACCTCCGAACGTATTTGACAATTTACTAATGAAGGCTTGTGATGGGGTTCTATCAATAATAAAACATTCCACAAACGGGATGGAGGCCATGGTCCCTGTCTCATAAAGGCTCAACTGCAGCACAACCAGATCACGGATCTCTAGTTGGCGGATTTCAGGGATTACGCCATCCCCTGACTGGTGGTGAATATCCTATCTGATCACGGCGTAGGGGACCTCACAAAAGATACAGTTCCTTGGATGATCACTTCATTCGCGAACTACTGTGAAGGGTTCCTTGGACGCGGACACTCGCATCGATTTCGGCGATCGATCGTGCAATAACAATCCGTTACCGTTGAGAAACCTGAAAATACAAATTAAACCGTTTTATACCTTTTTCAAAACCGATCCTTCGACGAATAGATCACGCAAACTAGGTTACCAACGTTCGCTCGTGGAATTTCTGCTCCTCCATTTCTACGTGTGTGAGCGAATGGAAGGGTGCTGTCTAATCGAAAGCACAAACAAGGCCCCAATCCCGTTCGCCATAGTAGTTACAATCACTTCGCGTTTTCGCGACGATCTCCATTCTTCAGCGACGGCTATTTCGCACCATCGTTTTTTCGCTCGCTACCACAGCAACCCACCCCCCAGAGCTCTGTCTGCTCTTTCTGGAGCTGCCGCTGCTATTATCCCGCACCGCCATCGATATCGTCGCACCATCAGACCATCCTTACAGCCGTCATCGTCTTTCACGATCAACATGGTTTCGGCAAAAAGGCCGGCGCCCGAGGCACAGGAGTAAGTCTCTTTCATTTGGCGAAAGTGGGACTCGAAGAGCCATTTTCGCTCGTTTCCGCCAATCCCTGAACAATACCGTCATTTTCCGGAGTAATTCGTTCTTTTCCGTCAAATTCTGAGTGAAATTCTCGCAAATGTTGCTCGCGACGAGTGTAGCTGTTATCTCGCAGCGCTGACATGCTCTCTCGCAACCGCCAGCGTTACCGCCTCAATTCGAAGCGCCTCAAAAGTCTTCTGAACCTTCTGTTATCACCTTTCCTCCCTCTCACTGCTTGCATGGAGTCGTGCCATCGGTCTCGTGAATGCCTCCGTATCTCACCCTGATTGCCACCAGTTCCCCCCTAATGCCGCCTATTCCTTCCTTCTAGCTGCCACCGGTTTTTCCTACATGCTACAAATTTCCCTAATTGCTACCGAATTTCTCTAAAAGCTGCCATTTTTCTCTATATGCGACCAATCTCCCCTAATTATTACGAAAAAAAGAATCCTTAAACGCTACCAATTTCCCATACCAAAATTCCATAAACAGTACCAATTTCCCCTATATGCTACCAATTCTCCTTCATACCAATTCCCCAGTAATGCCACAATTTTCGCAATGCTGCCATTTCCACCCTTTCTCCCTGCAGAATGGTCTCTATATCACTAATAGACATCAGGAAAGAGCTACAGTGCCCCATTTGCCTTGGTGAGAGAATCACTATAGTATTTTTTACTGTCAATTATTCACATACGTCTGTTTTTTTAATTCCAAATATTATACTCTTTTCCTGGGTTATCCCAAGGTTGTTTTCTCTGCGTGACACGTGTTGCTGACGTGGTGGTCTCCCATTGGCCGACAGGCATTATCAGGCGCACGCGCACAGTCATGGAGTGCTTGCATCGCTTCTGTGGAGACTGCATCGACAAGGCCATCAGGCTCGGGTGAGATGGACGTCAGCTTTGGTGAGATGGTCGTCAGGCTTGGGTGAGATGGACGTCAGGCTCAGGTGGCTCGAATGAGGTGCACGTCAGCGGGTGAGATGCACATCAGGTGCGGATAAGATGAACGTCAGGTTTGGGTGAAAAGGAGGACAGGCTTGGGTGAGCTTCAGGCCTGGATGTGATGGGGGGTTGGATTAGTTGCAGGCTCCGGTGAGTTGAGCCTGATTAGGTGAAGTTAGACTCAAATGATATGCGGGCTTGGTTGAGATGGAGGCTCGGGTGAGATGGAGGCTCGGGTGAGATGGAGGCTCGGGTGAGATGTAGGGTGGGTTGAGGTCACTGCACGCGCACAAATCCCCGCTTATAATGACAGGCAATGCGCCCCTCCTACAACTCCCCCCTCCCCCCCCCCCACCCACCACTCTAACCCTCCCCCTCCCCCCATGCAGCAACAACGAGTGCCCTTCCTGCCGCGCGCACTGCGCCAGCAGGCGGTCGCTGCGCGCCGACCCGCGCTTTGATGCGCTGGTGGCTGCTGTGTTCCCCAACAGAGATAGGATTGAGAAGGAGGTGCGTGAAAAAGGGGGAGAAGTGGGGAAGGTGATGGGGAGGAGACTGGTTGCTGGCTGAGCCGCTCTTTCGCACACTCGTGGCTGCTGTGTTCCGAGAAGCAGGCGGTCCCCATCAGGGATAGGATCGAGAAGGAGGTGAGGGGGAGGAGTGAGAAGCAGGTACGGAGGTGCAGGTGTGATGCCGAGAAGCAGGCGGTCTCTGTGAGGGGGTGACTGAGGGGTCACTGCGGGTCAGCCCGCGCTTTGATGTGCTTGTGGCTGCTGTGTTCCCCAACAGGGATAGGATCGTGAAGGAGGTGAGGGGGAGGAGTGAGAAGCAGGTGCCGTGGTGGTGCAGGTGTGATGACAATGACAAGAATCGTGGGGTCTCTGTGAGTGAAGGGGTAACTGAGAGGAGTCACTGCGTGGCGACCCGCGCTTTGATGCGCTGGTGACGGCTGTGTTCCCCAACAGAGACCGGATTGAGAAGGAGGTGAGGGGGAGGACTGGGAAGCAGGTACCGAGGTGCAGGTGTGATGCCGAGAAGCAGACAGTCTCTGTCAAGGGGTAACTGAGGAGTCGCTGCGGGCCGACCCGTGGCTGCTATGTTCCCCAACAGAGACCGGATTGAGAAGGAGGTGAGGGGGAGAGCGAGGGTGGGGGAGTGGAGGTTGGTTGGTGGTGCTGAGAGGTAACAAGGTGACAGTACTCTCACCTTCGATTAGCTGCAATAAAATCTGCGATTTTATCTGACCCGCGCTTTGATGCGCTGGTGGCTGCTGTGGTCCCCAACAGAGACAGGATCGAGAAGGAGGTTAGAGAATGGGGGTACTGGGTTGGCAGGTGCCAGGAACCGAGGTGCTGGTGTGATACCAAGAAGCAGGAGGTCACTGCGAGGGGGTAACTGACGGGCCTCTGCTCGCCGACCCGCGCTTTGATGCGCTCGTGGCGGCTGTGTTCCCCAACAGGGACAGGATCGAGAAGGAGGTGAGGGGGAGGGGCTAGGCTGGGATTGAAGGGGGAGAGAAGGGGGAAAGGGGGTGAATGGAGGAGGCTGCTTGCGGGCTGATCCCGCTCTTTGACGCGTTGGTTGCTGCTGTGCTGTGCTCCCCAACAGAGGCAGGATCGAGAAGGAGGTGAATGAGAAAGGGGGAAATAAGAAGGGGAGAAGGAGGGGAGGGGAGGGGGGAGGATGGTGGAGTTGAGTTGAGGTGCACAAGGTGATTCGGGCTCTGTTCTGCACTTGCAGAGGAGAGAGACTCCTCTGCACTTGCTCTCTCTCCTCGTTCATCATTCCCACTTGCTCTCTCTCCTCGTTCATCATTCCCACTTGCTCTCTCTCCTCGTTCATCATTCCCACTTGCTCTCTCTCCTCGTTCATCATTCCCACTTGCTCTCTCTCCTCGTTCATCATTCCCACTTGCTCTCTCTCCTCGTTCATCATTCCCACTTGCTCTCTCTCCTCGTTCATCATTCCCACTTGCTCTCTCTCCTCGTTCATCATTCCCACTTGCTCTTTTCTCAGATGCCTCTCCTGGCTTTCTCCCTCCCTTGTCTCTTGTTGCGCAGGAGATGACGTGGCATACAGAGGAGGCCAGGCGCAAGAAAGAGGGCAGCTCACCACCCTCACTTGCTCTTTATGTTTTTTTAGAATTCTCAGAAAACATACACTCACCACCCTCACTTGCTCTTTCGTCAGATACTCGTTCCTTGCATTCTCTCTCCCCTCTCTCTTGTTGCCCAGGAGATGACTCTGCATACAGAGCAGGCCAGGCGCAATGAAGAGGCCAGATCTCGAGTCGACTCAAAAGCCACCTTCTTCCAAAGACTCCTCTTCCTCTCGTCCTCTCTCCCTTGATCTCAACCTCCCTCGCCTCTTGTTGCCCAGGAGGTGACTCTGCATACAGAGGAGGCCAGGCGTAATGAAAGAGAGCAGCTCAGTACCCTCACTTGCTCTTTCCTCATATACTCTCTCCTCGCTTTCTCCCTCCCTTCTCTCTTGTTGCCCAGGAGATGACACTGCATACAGAGGAGGCCAGGCGTAATGAAGAGGTAGGCCCACCCCTGCCGTTTCTGCTAATTGACAATTCTCAAAAACTGAAGAGGTAAGCCCATCCCTGCCGTTTCTCCCTTCAACCGTACTATTCCATCATTCGCTGTCGTCCCATCCTCTTCCCCCCCCCCCCCAAATCTACCCTCCCCACTACTGGATTGCCTCCTTTTGTGCCCTGCCTCGCGCTTCCTTGTGCTCTTTCCTCTCCACCTGTTCTTCAAAACACTTCATTTCACTATAATGACCAGCGTATTTCCTCTTTGCAAAAACCTCTTTGTAGAGGTATCTAGGTAGATTTGCCACCACCACCACCACTACCACCAGCACCCCCGCCGCCGCCACCACCACCACCACCACCACCACCACCACAAACATCACCTCCACCGCCCAACAGTCCTTCTTTCCCTCAATGCATGGCTCCTTTCTCTCCTTCCTTTCTTCCCTCTCCCTCTCTGCCCATCAGTTTCAGCGTCGCATAAAGGAGATCTCTCGCCGGCAGGCACAAGTCTTTCGGATCATCTCAAAATGTGCAGACTCTCAAGTTGACTTAATTGACCCTTCTATTGTACCTTTTTGAGGCGCCTCAAAAGACTTACTTGACCCTTCCATTGTACCTTCCCCAACTTCCCTCCCTTCTTCCCTCCCTCCCTCCCTTCCTCCTTCCCTCCCTCTCTGCCCATCAGTTTCGGAGGCGCATAAAGGAGATCTCTCGCCGCCAGGCACAAGCCTTCTCCCGCCGCCGGCCCCCCTCCTCCCCTTCCCTCTCCCTTGCTGCCCCTGATGCTGCTGATGCTGCCGCCGCTGCTGCCAATGGTGGTGTCGCTGACGCTGCTGCTACCAGTAGTGGTGAGGAGAGGCAAACCACCATTACCACCACTGCTGCTGCTGCTGCTGCTGCCGGTGCTTCTGGTTCTGCTGCTGGTGCTCGTTTTGGCTCTGTAATCAGGAAGAAGACTCGAGAAGCAATGGTGGGAGGCACACGTGGGAGCCAGGGCGTTGCTGTGAAGAGTGTGATTATTGGAGAGAGGATTGCAGGGAGAGGGAGAGCGAGTGTGGTGGGGAGTTGTAGAGAGGAGGAGGAGGAGGAGGAGGGGGAGGAGGAGGAGGAGGAGGAGGAGGAGGAGGAGGAGGAGGAGGAGGAGGAGGAGGAGGAGGAGGAGGAGGAGGAGGAGGAGGAGGAGGGAGGAAATGAGGGGAGGAGTGAAACACGAGGAACAGTCAGTGGAAGGGGAAGAGGTGGAGGAGGGAGAGGAAGAGGAGAAGGTGGGGAAGCTAGAACAAGAGTTAGACGAGGAGGAGGAAAGTATTGCGAAAGAGGAGGTGGGGGTGGAGGAGGAAGAGGAGAGAGGTGGTGAAGAAATGGAGGAGGAGGTTCGGGTGGTAAGTGCAGGAGTGCAGAGGAAACAGAAGCGGTCTGCTAAAGCAGGAGAGCAGAGAGGGCAGAAGAGGGGATTCGGAGATGAGGGTGAGGTGAAGGGAGAGGGAGGGGCAAGCTTTGAGGCGCCTCAAAAATCCGCGAGACATGACACGACTTTTGAGGCGCCTCAAGAGCAGAGAGGGCAGAAGAGGGGATTCGGAGATGAGGGTGAGGTGAAGGGAGAGGCAGGGGCGTGCAGGAAGAGAGCAGGCGATGGGAAAAGTGGAAGCAAGAAGGTGCGGCAGGGTGAAGCAACGGATGCTGGGATGAGGGAGAAACGGGGACAGCATCGGCTATCAGGAGCATTTGGTGCTGATTTGGCAGCAGCGACAGCAGCACAACCATCATTGGCAGCACATGGCCTTCGCATGCATGCGCCAACAGCATCTGA
This sequence comes from Closterium sp. Yama58-4, assembly GCA_947470075.1. Classification (NCBI taxonomy): domain Eukaryota; kingdom Viridiplantae; phylum Streptophyta; class Zygnematophyceae; order Desmidiales; family Closteriaceae; genus Closterium; species Closterium sp. Yama58-4. Next base: position 214,050 of record CANIUD010000640.1, on the reverse strand, counting down.
GCTGGCATCTGCAGTCCACGTGGCACCTGCGCTGTCACCAGGAGTGAGGGAGGGGGCAGGGGCGAGGGGAGAAGCAGGAAGGGGCACACGACCAATGCAGGTGCTACCAGCTTATGAGCCCAGGGCGATACGCTGTCCCCGCGCTTCTCTGCTTGCACGCTCACTGGCGGAGGAGAGTCTTTCCTCTTCCATACTGACAGGGGCACCCCAAAGCTGCAGAGCTGCTGCTGTGGGGCCTGTGCTGGCAGATGATGGGAATGTGGCCGGTCGGGCAGATTCGGCTTGCCTGGATGGTTTGACAAGTCATTTTCTGGCTGGTCAGGAGAGTGCTACTGGGAACATTTCTGGTCAAGAAAGTGTTTTTGAGAGGATGTTGAGGCTTGTGGGTGGTGGATTCGAGGGATTTGGGCCATATGGAGGGCGGGTGCGAGGCAGAGGCAGTGGTATGATTGGGGATGATAGTGGCATGCTGAAACAGCAGGAGACGGAGTTTCGGCAAGGACCAGAGCAGGGGGAGCAAGGCCAGGACTTGAAGCAGCAGCGGGGTGACGGTCTGCAGGAGCAGAAGCAGGAGAAGCAGGAGCAGCAAGGGCAGCAGGAGCAGCTGCAGCAGCGAGTGCAGCTGGGGGAGCAATATTCGGATTTGGTGCATCTGCAGGTGGTGCTGCAGCAGCCAGGAGCATTGGAAGCTACAAGAAGCTTGTTTCTTTGCTGCTCTCCTGCGATCCCTGTTGCTGAACTTATTGAGAGGGCCATCAATGAGCCATTATAGTAGTACTTCTCCTGTTTTCCGTATCTGCTCTTTGGCAGCTAAGGGTCGGTGTATAGCCTAACAAGTTAATCTAGCTACCTAACGAGTTCGTCTGTGTGTATTTGCGCATTGCTTCATGGTCTTGCTGAATCTCTATTGTAAAGTCGTAGCTAGAGCCCACAAAAGGAGCAGTAAATGACATACAAAATAGAAATATGAAATCTGATGTGCAAGAAAGCATTGCACTTGCATGCACTAGTGTAATGAGATGAAATCACGGCGAATTTGGCAAACGCGCGCCGCGACATTCCCCATACCGACATTCGACATGTCATGTTCAGGGATTATCGCACGGCTCACCACCATTTACACTTGAATCGCACGGCTGAGAGGAACCTTGGAATGGGTTCGGCTGCCAGAATGATGTGCCTTTCAGATCAACCGAACACGGAAACCTCGATAGCCGAAACGGGTGTCACTAAACACTTCACTACGGTTTTGCCTGAGTTACTACGGTCAAAAGCGGTGAAGAAATCAAACCGCTTACTACCGTGTAAGAACCCACAGAACCAGGCTGCACATGGTGGACGAAGGCTCACAGCAACCTAGAGAAGAGATCCTATATTTGGTTTCAGCAGTCGCCAATTCATTCGCAGCGAGATGCTCCTGATTTCCAAGTTTCTGTGTTGTTGCTTCTCTGCCTGATTCTTGCATGCGAGTGTGAACGCTGGGGAAAATCTCGACCTCGACTTTAACGACGTTCCAACTACCCAGAAGGCTTTCATAATAACTAAGTTAGCGCTATCAATTTCTCCAGCAAAGATATTCTGTCTCTAAATCTGTGCCTTTCTGATCATCGGCATCATGACTGCAGTAAAGTCTGTCACCTCCACCTCCTCAGCTTTACTATCCTCGCCATCAAACGAAGAACCTTCGGAAGCCATGCCCAGCCAGCTAGAGGCGTGGTTTCTGGACTCCATTTGGGAGGACGAAACACCTGACATGACGGTCACTGTCGGCCAGAACGCGCTCTGCCAGCTAGACGGAACCGCGACCGTCGCGTTTCCTCCCGACGCCGTCTTCAGCCTCGTGTGCGACCCATACAATCGCCGCGTGTTTAAGAACATCAAATCTGTGCGGAACCACTACGTCGTGCGTGACTGTAACGGGGTGAAGGAGGTCGAGATGGACATGACATTTTCGTTTCAGCTGCCGTTCTTTACAGGCACATTCGATGCGCATATGCGCATGGTTCAGGACAGACCGAACCGCACCATGACCTTCGCCCTGACTAAACCTGGCTTCATGCGGAAATTTGAAGGGTTCTGGAAAGTCGAGCCTCTGCTTGCCTCTGCATCCTCTGCTACATCTATACAGCATGCTGCATCGTTACCAGACCAGTCCAGCTTCCGCCGTTGCGAATCTACGGAGTCAAGAGATGGCAGCACGAGCTTCGACGAAAGCAGCACCAGCAGCAACGAATCCGATGAAGCGCCAGACGTGACGGATGCAGATGGTTCAAATCCGACTGCACCTGACGGATTCCGTCTGGCTTCCCGTCTGGTGCTCTGCCAGATTGTCCAGCCGTCAGTGGCACCGCCGGCCATTTTCAAACGATGTCTTCACAGCCTGCTGCAAATGGCCACGAGGGACGTACTGCTGGTCTTCCAGCAAGAGTCTGCTCGTTTGAGAGCAGCACAAGGGGAGGAGGTGAGGGAAGACGCGGAGAAGACAGGGGTTACGTCACTGACATCTAGAATGTGGAGTATTTTGAGTGTGAAAGCTTGATGGTCCAGCTTTGCTGTTTCTGCTACTGATGGCGCTGGTCTTTCTCTGTGAAATCGTTTGTATGCTTTCTGACCCTGTGCGAATCTATGCAGACTGTAACCTAGACACTGTAATTTGGTATAAGCGACACTTTTTCTAGTTTTGGAAGAAGTGCAACACGTACAAATAGCCTCATGTTTCAGAGATCCTGATCCAGCGCAGCCTGCTGCAGCTGGCCGCGGGGGAGGGAGGTACTGCTGGTCTGACTCTTGGCTGAGGCGCTGGAGGTGAGGGAGGTTGCAGCACTGATAACTAGAAGCGGCGTCTGTTGTGTGTGATACAGGTGTTGCTGTTGTTTGTGCTGGTGTTAGTGCTGGTCCATCTAGGATGTGCACACAACTGTTTCCTGTGCTAATGCTTACACTGCATCATGTTAACCTGGTAACCACTGAGAGATGGTAGCATGTCAGTTATTCAACTATTGCACAAAAGTCTCACCACAGAACCATTTTCCATTCTCACCCCCTGCCCAAGCAACCTAACAGTTCGATTTTCAGGCCTAAAAGTAAATCAAAACTCAGTAACCAAGTTACCAGCATCTCTACCGGCCAGCCACCACAGGACAGTCCGCCGCCCTGTGCCCAGGTTGCTTGCACAAGAAGCAAACCCCCGAAAACCCTCCTCCCGCACCCCCGCGACCATACGACCCGCCGGGTGCACTGCGCGTACGCTCTAAGGGGGATGGGGTGTAGTACCCATCACTGTCCTCGCTCTCCCAGGCATCAGAGGTGAAATTGCGGCGGTTGACCAAGCCTCCGCCAGCCGGGCGGCGATCCCGAGAGGAGAATCGGTCACGATCTCCACCAAACCTGCTGCCGCCACTGCCGCTGCTGCGCCTGTCACCCACATCTCCCCAGCTGCCAGACCTGGGAGGGAGGAGTGAGGAGACGAGGGAAAGAACCATGAGACCGACCAACCAATCCCATGGCAAAAGGAGGTGACTATTGAGTTGACTCAACAGTAACCCAGGGAGGGAGGAGTGAGGAGACGAGGGAAAGAACCATGAGACCGACCAACCAATCCCATGGCAAAAGGAGGCGACTATTGAGTCGACTCAACAGTAACCCAGGGAGGGAGGAGCGAGGAGACGAGGGGAAGAACCATGAGACCGACCAACCAATCCCATGGCAAAAGGAGGCGACTATTGAGTCGACTCAACAGTAACCCAGGGAGGGAGGAGCGAGGAGACGAGGGAAAGAACCATGAGACCGACCAACCAATCCCATGGCAAAAGGTGACTATTGAGTCGACTCAACAGTAACCCAGGGAGGGAGGAGCGAGGAGACGAGGGAAAGAACCATGAGACCGACCAACCAATCCCATGGCAAAAGGAGGCGACTATTGAGTGGACTCAACAGTAACCCAGGGAGGGAGGAGCGAGGAGACGAGGGGAAGAACCATGAGACCGACCAACCAATCCCATGGCAAAAGGAGGCGACTATTGAGTCGACTCAACAGTAACCCAGGGAGGGAGGAGCGAGGAGACGAGGGAAAGAACCATGAGACCGACCAACCAATCCCATGGCAAAAGGAGGTGACTATTGAGTCGACTCAACAGTAACCCAGGGAGGGAGGAGCGAGGAGACGAGGGAAAGAACCATGAGACCGACCAACCAATCCCATGGCAAAAGGAGGCGACTATTGAGTGGACTCAACAGTAACCCAGGGAGGGAGGAGCGAGGAGACGAGGGAAAGAACCATGAGACCGACCAACCAATCCCATGGCAAAAGGAGGTGACTATTGAGTCGACTCAACAGTAACCCAGGGAGGGAGGAGTGAGGAGACGAGGGAAAGAACCATGAGACCGACCAACCAATCCCATGGCAAAAGGAGGTGACTATTGAGTTGACTCAACAGTAACCCAGGGAGGGAGGAGTGAGGAGACGAGGGAAAGAACCATGAGACCGACCAACCAATCCCATGGCAAAAGGAGGTGACTATTGAGTCGACTCAACAGTAACCCAGGGAGGGAGGAGCGAGAAGTGGGAACGAGTCATGGGGCAAGCCAATGCCACAAGGTAAGGACGAAAAATCGATTTGTCATTGCGTGGCAATGGCAACATAGAGGGATCATGTCCCATGACATCACATTCAATGCCATTCCAGTACCTTCAGCCATCACCCACTTCCATCTGCACTAATTCATTCATCCATGCCATGCCATGTCACCCAATGCCATGTCACCCAATGATATGCCATGTCATCCAATGACATGCCATGTCACCCAATGACATGCCATGCTACATCATCCCATCATCCCATACAACAGAGCAAATTCGAATAGCACCATTCCCACCACTCACCTCTCTCTCCTGCCGCCGTCGTCACGCCTGAAACCCCTGTCGCGGTCTCCTCCTCTTCCCCCCCTGTCCCTGTCCCCACCACGGGAGAACCTGTCGCCTCCGCCCCTCCCCCTGTCTCCCCTTGCTCCAAACCGCCCGTAGTTATCCCTATCCCTGCCGCCTCGCACGTCATCGTCCACTAGCGTGGGCAGCTGAGAGGCACATGGGAGAGATGGGCAAGGCAAACAGACAGCACCGCACAGGGGAGAATAGAACAGAAACATGAGCTCAGGTGTCCCCTTCTATCCTAACCGCCCATAGTTGTTGTCCCTGTCCCGGCCGCCTCAAACATCATGTTCAACCACCTTGCTTTCTGACATAAGATATCTGACATGTTTTTAGTCAACATACTTTATCCAACATAAATGCTCTTAAGACGACAGCAGAAGCATGCACGCACCTGGCGCGGAATGTCAAAAACGCCGCCGTTAGCCAATCTTGAGGCTCCATGACCAACACAACCACTGTCCACCAACAACAAGACAAGGCAATAAATGCAGACCCAGCGGACAGCTGTCACACACGCACCTGACGCGGAATGTCAAAAACATCGCCGTTGTCAATCTTGAGGCTCAGCAGCTCCTTGGCCACGTCCTCTGGCAGATCAAACACTGCTCCCTCCACCTGAAGTAAGAAGGACGTGAGAGAGGCAACAGGGGAAGGGAGAGGAGAAAGGTTGAAGACACTCAATCCAATGAACACTCAAGGTGAGGAAAGTTGAAAATACTGATATAGTCAATGCCTCAGGACTCAGCCCACGCATCCGCGCTGCAGCGCCCAATCCCCATTCCCCGTTCCCCGTTCCCTATTCCCCAATCCCCGTTCCCTATTCCCCAATCCCCGTTCCCCAATCCCCGTTCCCCAATCCACAGTCCCCCATCCACTTTACAGTTCTCACTCTCCCCACAACACCACTCACATCTCGCTCGCCCAGGATTTTGATCTTCCCAACGTTGTCCGCCGCCCGGCGGCAGATCTCGCCGAGAGTCCCCATGACCGCGCGCGGGGAGATGAGCGGGCCGTTGCGGCTCTTGGCCGTGCGGATCACGCGCACCGTCACATACCCCTCCTCGTGCGTCAGCAGCGACCGGGCGGCGGGCGGCTGGCTGAACCCACTCAGGTGGGCGATCGCGGCAGCTAGTGCCATCGGGCCGCGCTCCTCAAGAAGCTTCTCGGCAGTTTCAAGGAAGGACTCGGCGAGCTCAGGGTGGACCCGGGAGATGAGGGCGGCTGATTGGTTGGCGGAGGCTTGGAGGACATCGTCGGGGTGGGGCGGGGAGGCCTTTTCAAACTTGCAGCCGATATCACGCTCGATCATGCGCAGGGAACGGAGCTGATTGGGGGGGAAGGAGACGGGAAGAGGGGGAAAAAAAAGGGTTCAGTTTAAGCTTCACAGTCATTGGCCAAGCTCAACCACAGGGAGAGGAGGGAGAGAGGGAGGGAGAGGGGGATGGGAGATGAAGGGAAGGACTCGGCGAGTTCCGGGTGGACCCGGGAGATGAGGGCGGCTGACTGGTTGGCAGAGGCTGGAGATTGGTTGGAGCACATCGTCGGGATGGGGAGGAGAGGCCTTTTCAAACTTGCAGCCAATGTCCCGTTCTATCATGCGCAGGGAACAGAGCTGACGGGGGGGGGGGGGGGGGGAAGGTTGGGGGTGGCGGGGTTGGTGGGGGAGGGGTTGTGGAGGGTTAGTGAAGAGGAGTCTGAGAAAGCATGTATCAATTTTGCAGCCAATGTTTGGCTCAATCATGTGGAGCGAACAGAGCTGGAAGAAGGGAGGGGGAGGAAGAGGAGAAGGGAAGGGGTGTGTGGAGGGAGGGGAGGGGGGGTGTACATGAGGATGGTGCACCTTCACAAGCACATACTTCCTAGTCACACACAGTACACTCAAACGCACCTGCGAGTCGGTGTACATGAGGATGGCGCATCCGGTCTTGCCCGCTCGCCCCGTTCGCCCCGACCGATGCACAAACGTCTCGGGGTCGTTGGGGATCTCGTAGTGAATCACCTGAGGGGGGGAGGGATGGAAAGAGGGAGAGGGGGTGGTGGTGGAAAGTAGAGGCGGAGGAGAGGGGGTTCAATGAGTGACTGACAGATGCACAAACGACTTGGGGTCGTTGGGATCTCGAAGTGAAGTGAATCACCTGGCAGGAAAGAAAGCAAGGGGGAAAAAACGGGTGTCATAGCATGGGTGGAAGGAGTGAGTGTGAGGGAGTGAGTGAGTGGCCAGTTGAACCATGCACAAAGGTCTCACCAGGGTCGTTGGGAATCTCTTAGCCAATCATGTGGAAACGCGAGCACGGGGAAAGGTAAGGCGTCGGGGAGGAGGGGGCGGGGCAGGAGGAGAGGACAGCCACGTGTAAAAAGTGTATTTATGAGACGTCTCTAGATCGACGAGCTGACACTTTTTACACGAGGGGGCAGGGCGGGACAGTCACTTTTTACACGAGGGGCGGGGCGGGAGGAGAGGACAGGAATGACAACAATTCCTAGCCGCAGACACACACGTGCTGATTTTTTCATAAGGAGCTTCGCCATTGAAAATGAGATTTTTTCGAGTATCACCTCCTCCTTTCAATCTTAAAACCAGTGGTTCCTCTAGGGACCTCTAGGGTTCATAAACAAACACTTCCCTTTTCAGCTTATAAAACCGCCCACACTCTCTTTTGAAAACTTCCCAAAAAAAAAAAATTCTAGGGCTCAGATACAAACCGTCTGTTCCTCGATAGAAAACCGCCCACACTCACCAAGTCAACGTTGGGTCAACATTGGGTCAACGTTGGGGATATCCAACCCCCTAGCGACCCAGCGCCTTTCCCATTCCCTCTTCCCCCCATTTTGAGGCGCCTCAAAAGAAAACCGCCCACACTCACCAGGTCAACGTTGGGTCAACGTTGGGGATATCCAACCCCCTCGCGACCCAGCGCCTTTCCCATTCCCTCTTCCCCCCATCCCATTCCCCCCTCCCTCATCTCACCAGGTCAACGTTGGGGATATCGAGCCCTCTGGCCGCCACATCAGTCGCCACCAGCACCACGAAACGGCCGTCCCTGAAGGCCTGCAGCGTGCGCTCCCTCTGCTGCTGGGGGATGTCCCCATGAAGAGCCTCACAGCCCACGGAGCGACCCAGCGCCATGGCGACCTCGTCCGCGTCCTTCTTGGTCTGCGTGAAGACTATTGTCTTGCCGCCCATGGCGTGGACCTGTGGGTGGGTGGACGGGGAAAAGGGGGGAAGGGGGGGAATGAGAGAGCCATCCCCCCCAGCGCCAAAGCCACCTCGTCCGCGTCTTTCTTGGTCTGCGTGAACGCTATCGTCTTGCTGCCCATGGCATGGACCTACAGGGAAAGGGGGTGCGAATGGAGGCCAGTGTGGTGACGGACGGGGTCGCGCGGGACAGCGGAACGGATGCACCACGGCAGGCAAGGCATTTTTGAGAATTCTCAAAAATACCCTGCAGGGTCACGCGGGACTGCGGAACGGTTGCACGACAGGCAAGGCGAACACAGCAGCCAAGGGCACGCGGATACCCTATAGTCGCAATTGCCCCGCGAAACTCCTCTTCACTACCGCGTACCGTGATGAGGTCGACGAGGATGGAGCGCGTGGAGGTGTTACAGCAGCAGCAGCCATACAGCAGCAGCCCCACCTCATCCCTCATGCCTGCTGCGCATACAGCAGCAGCCCCACCTCATCCCTCATGCCTGCTGCGCATACAGCAGCAGCCCCACCTCATCCCTCATGCCTGCTGCGCATACAGCAGCAGCCCCACCTCATCCCTCATGCCTGCTGCGCATACAGCAGCAGGCATGAGGTGGGGACTAGCTCTCCCTTTGACTGCGCCCAACACCACAGCCAACCGCTCTGCACTCCTCCTCACTACCACGTACCGTGATGAGGTCGACGAGGATGGAGCACTTGGAGGCGTTAGGTGCGCGCACGCACAGGAGACGAGGCAAACACAGCAGGAATGGACATGCTTACAATCCCAATTACCGCTCTGCACTCCTTCTCACTACCTCTGCATACCGTGATGAGGTCGACAAGGATGGAGCGCTTAGAGGCGTTGGGTGCGCGCACGCACAGCAGGCGGATGCCCTCTGCGAGCTTCTCCTCCTGCTCGCCCACCTGTGAGACATTCGGGGAGAGGGGGAAGGAGGGGGAAGGGATGGCGAGTGGCGAGGTAACCAACGGCCCAGTGCAAAGAGGGGGATCACACGCACAGCAGGCGAATGCTCTTCGCGAGCCTTGAGTTGAGTTTTGAGGCGTCTCAAAACTCAACTCAGGGATTGCACGCACAGCAGGCGAATTCTCTTCGCGAGCCTCTCGTCCTACTCGCCCACCTGCGTCTCCACTCCCCCACCCTGAAAGCAAACGCGCCTCCCTGCTCCGCCAGCATCTGATCCGCCTCGGCCAGCACCATAAACTGAATCTCCCTCAGACTACTTATCACTCTCCCCTACACTCCCTCACACTCACTCACTCCCTCACAATCCCTCCCTCACAATCCCTCCCTCACACTGACAGGGAGGAGGAGGGGGGAGAGGGGGCTTACCAAGTCGATTGTGAGCGGGCTGGTGAGGTATTTCCGGCTGAGCTTCTTGACCCACGAGGGCATAGTCGCAGAGAAAAGACTCGTCTGGATGCGACCTCCCTCAGGCAGATTCTCCATGATGCGCTCCACATCCTCCTCGAATCCAACGGCCAGCATCTGGTCCGCCTCGTCCAGCACCATGAACTGAATCTCGCGCAGGCTCAGCGTGCCGCGCTCGATCAGATCAATCAGTCGCCCGGGCGTGCCCACGACCACGTCCACGCCGCGTTTCAGTTGGCGCATCTGGGCCTCGATGGAGACTCCGCCGTACACGCAGGCAGTGGAGAGGTTGGGCGCGGACTCGCAGAACTCGCGCTCCACCTGCTTCGCTAGCTCGCGCGTCGGCGCGAGGACCAGGCAGCGCGGCGCGCGGAACGGGCGCCTGGGGGAAAGGGGGAAGGGGTCGAGCGGGGGGGGAGGAGCAGCGGTGGAGGGGAAAGGGGCCGAGGGCGGGGGAATGTATATAAGAACGAGGGCGCTTCAGTTGGCGCATCTGGGCCTCAATAAACACGCCGCCGTACACGCAGGCAGTAGAAAGGTTGGGCGCCGCCGCCGCCGACTCGCAGAACTCGCGCTCTACTTGCTTCGCTAGCTCGCGCGTCGGCGCGAGGACCAGGCAGCGCGGCGCGCGGAACGGGCGCCTGCGGGCGGGTGAGGGGCGATGGGAAAGTGCAGGAGGACAAAGGAAGAGGAAAGAAGAGGGGAGAGGGGGGGAGGGGGGTGGGGGAAGTGGGAGGGTGGGGAGGGGGTGGGAGGGAGGAGGGAGGGGGGAGTGGGGAGGGGGGGAAGGGAAAGAGAGGGAGGGGTTGGTGATGGGAGAGGGCCAAGAGGGCGTAGGGGAGATAAAGGGAGCGCAGGTTGGGATAGAATGGAGACGGAGTAACTCGCTTACCTGCATGTTAGGGAGGAGACGAGGGGAGAGGATGGTGATAATCTCCTAGACACGCTACTTTGGTGACTTTGCATTAACTTAACTAATTCAGTTCTTTAGACGCCTCAAGAAAAAACGCAGCCACCAGGAGAGAATTTCCAGGCGCGTCAAAAAACGCAACAACTATTCTTTTTTTCCGTCAGTCCTTTCACGCGTTCGCTTCTTGATGAAACAACGACTTTTGAGACGTCTCAAAAGTCGATCTCTATCGCAGTACAAAAATTGACGTGAAACGTGCGATACTTCCTCTCAAATGACGTACATCGTTTTTCATACATGTTCTAAACCAATCAGGGTGTGTATTCCACACGAGACAGACTTCAAACACGCGCCTTGAGAAGCGCTAAGAGAATAAACACGCACTTGCCGTTGTCATCCTCGATCTCGCGTGAGAAGCGCTCCAAAAAGAGAATGCCGCATGGGCGCGCCTTGAGCCGTCTAAACAACATGAACCCTAAGAAAACACAAATCACGGACCTCATGACATCTCATAACACGCACCTGCCGTTGTTCTCCTCGATCTCGCGCGTGATACGCTCCAGGATGGGAATGCCGAACGCGAGGGTCTTCCCCGTGCCCGTCTTGGCGCGCGCAATGATGTCGCGCCCCTCCATCGACGGCGCCAGCACCGCGTGCTGCCATTGGCGGAGCATAGGGGTAAAAAATGGGGAGGGGCGGGGAGAGGGAAGAGAGGGAGGGGGGGGGGGGGGGGGGGGGGGGGGGGGGGGGAGAGGAGGGGGAAAGGGGAAGATGAGGAACACTATCGAGCGCCGGGAAACCACGAACTGTCGGCAGCACACTATCAGGCACCGTGAAAGGCGCTTATCCTCAAAACCTTCAAACCCTCGCAGCCGCAACTGGATGGAAGCAGACGAGCAACGGAAATACGACGAATGAAAACGATCCAACCCGAGACGGAAACCTGGACAAAGCTAGGTTTTGACTCACCTCAAAAGTACATAAACCACTGGCTCATACCTGAATGGGGAATAGCCGTGAGATTCCTCGCTTCAGTAGCGACTGCTCAATAATCGTCGCGAGGCCAAGGCTTTCAATCGCCAGCTCATCCCTGTCCACGTCAGAATCGGACACGTCAACCAACACCACCTCCCCCTCCTCGTCGCTGCTTGCCTCTTCCTCACTATCAAAAACCTCCGCTTCCGAATCGGATGTTAAACCCCGAGGAAACTCCCGCCCAAGCCCTGAACCTGCAGGTGCGCCGCCGCTCTTAGCGCGCGCCTGGTACAGCGCCTCGAGCGCGCGTGAACCAGAGCCGTCGGATTCAGAATCGGACGACGAGGATTCGGAAGACTCGTCGAGAGTGTACTCCGACGTCGGCAACACTGCGCCCTGGCGGACGGCGGGAGTTGCGCCAGCGACAGCGGAGCGGGGGGTGGAGGCGGAACCGATAGGGCTTGCGCTCGCGGCGGAGTCGGAGGAAGACGCGTGCGCGGAAAGTGTAGACGCGAGACGCGACGCAACTCCGCCTGGATGCGATGATAACAAAAGCGAGTCCCGAGCGAGACCGCCGGAGAAGAAAGATGAACTAGAAAAGGGACTTCCCCGTCCTGACTGGCTTCTAAGAGTTGACGACCATTGCAGGCAGGTGAAGGAGCCGGGAGCGTGCGCGCCGTGAGTAACGGCGTTGTTTGCGGCCAGCATGGCTCCCTGAGTGGCTTCTATGGAGGTGGCGGCGCGGGAAAGGCCCCGTGATGCGACGGACGCTCCCCGTGAAGCGATCGCCGTCGTGGTCGCAGCGGATGAGGCGACTGCCATCGCTGCGCGGCTGCGACGGTGGAGGAGAATTAATTGGCGTGAAGCCACGGTGAAACTTTCAGAAAAGGGTTTCAGCACAGCCTCTTTGTGAAGCTCGAGTGACGACTTTCAGGGTGTTAGAACAGCGGCAGATGTCTAGAAGCACACAGCCACTCCTTCACTCGTGCAATTATCCTTGCTACTGATACCACGTAAGGTAAGCTCCGGAGACTCGGAGCACAAGGGCGAAGCTTGAGCTGAAACAGAGACTGCGAGAACCTCGATGATCGAGGCACAGAAATTAGGAAAGAAAGATAATGTAGGATGGGTTTCGATATTTACGGAGCAAAGGCCAGTTCAGAAAAGCGGATGCTAACGAGAAGCAAGGCAAGGAGTCATAGGGGGACGTGGCCTCGAGATTACTTTCTGGGGCAGGTTTCAAAATGTCATGACTTGTCTCACTCCAGAAGCACGCTTCGGGCTGCCCAGTTGCAGCCTTTGATCAAACATAAGTGGTGCCCGAATGCTGGCCAACAAATTCCTGAAGGTCGACATGGCATGGTTCAGCCAGTCCCCTCCGTCGTTCCAGGAAATTTTCGGAGCCGCCTGTCTGCCAACGCCGCGTGGCAGCGTGAATATCCCAGCATGACCGCCGCGGTCAGCGAAACAAGCAAGAGAAGCATATGGGCATCTGATTGGCCGAGGAGCTTCAGGGATTGCGCACGGGCAGCGGGTCGCTTTTCCCAAGAGCTCCCTGGTTACTTGTGTGGCTGCAATTCTCAAGGGGCCCGGCTTGGGGACGGGAATCCAGCGAAACGGAGACGCGCGGGCGCTGGCTGCCGCCACGTTGATAAGCCGACATGTAGATGTTCCACGTCACCATTCATAATATGGATTCGGTGTAGATTGTAAGCATACACATGCAACAAAAGCCAATGTTACATCCATTGACAAACACCAGCATCCCACTACGGTCACACCCCTATCAACTTAATCAAAACTGACTAGCCTTTATTACGTGTAGCCAAACAAACACTTTAAGTGACTGTCAAAATGCACCAGTGACAAGGCGTGGCTGGCTGATTGATCGCTACTTGATATGGTAGTATCCCATTTGTTTTCCAAACACTGCCGAGCAACCAGCTCATTCCTTCCTGATGTCGCCTTGTGCCTGCAGTTGTCCTGCAGTAGCCGCATTTACTGTTTCTCGTGGTCCCTCCTCAAGCACTGATGTTCGTCAAAGCTGCTCTACCAGCACAGCAACCTTCTGCCTTCCACTGGGTAGTATAAGCCCACACAACCTCCTTTCTCCCCTTTCCTCCTCCACCCACCCTTATCCACTTCTTGACAAATCAGCCAATCAAATCACGACAGTTTCCACTGACCAAGCACATTAGGCATGTGCTGCATCAGCGGATCAAAAAGTATACCGTAATTAAATCCAGCAGCATGTAGCAGCACCTCGGCTGACTGACTGGCATGTTTCTTAAGCTTTTAACGAGTCCTTGACACCACAAACACTCCAACAACTGAACCAAACCAAGCCCCAAACCAGACTCTGCATTAGCTCCTGAGCCGCCTCAAGACATCACCTCTGCAAGCAAACCACCCAATCACTTTATCATGGCTTCTCTGCACAGCAAACGCCACCAACAGCCCCCTCATCAGCCTCCCAACCCAACCTTCCAGCCCACCAAAAACCATTGCTACACCCTCTGAACCACCTCAAATAAATCCGAATCTACTCATCCCACCACCACGCTCTAGAATATAATCAAGTCACCCAATCAGCTTGTCATGGCCGCTCTGCAGCTAAAACGTCTTCTTTAACCCTCACTAACCCTCCACTCCCCTCACACAAAACTTTCCGCCGCTGTCTGGGCCACCAAACCCCAAACAGCTTAGCCAATCAGCTTGTCATGACTGCTCTGTAGGTTGAACCTCTTCTCTCCTTCAACCCCTCACCACCCCTCCAACCCCGCCCAATACTCTGCCTGCATCATTAACTGCAGACCTTCCACAGCCCCCAACACCCCAACCAATCAGCTTGTCATGACTGCTCTGTAGGTTGAACCTTTTCTCTCCTTCAACCCCTCACCACCCCTCCAACCCCCCCCATTACTCTGCATCATCAACTGCTGACCCTCCAAAGCCCCCAACACCTCAACCAATCAGCTTATCATGACTGCTCTGCAGGTTGAACGTCTTCTTGTCTTGAGCCCTCTAGCCAGCCTGCCCAGCCCCCCACACCTTGGTGTCGCTGCCTAAGTCGCCGATCCCCCCACCACCTCAACCAATCAGCTTATCATGACTGCTCTGCAGGTTAAACATCTTCTTCAGCCCCCTAGCCAGCCTCCCCTGGCCCCCGCCCAGGGCTGCATGCAGCCCTGCATGACTCCTTGCGTGCGCCACCAATTCCCCCAACACCTCAACCAATCAGCTTATCATGACTGCTCTGCAGGTTAAACGTCTTCTTCAGCCCCCTAGCGAGCCGCCCCAGGCCCCCGCCAATCCCTGCTCCGATCGCGCCACCAGCTGGCCGCCCGCCATTGGGCATGGACGTGTTGCGCGCAAAAATCCTCCCGGCCGCCTGTGCGGGCATACCCACATACACCCGGTCTATCAGCCGCGAACCCTGCATGCCAAACCCAGTCCCGGACCCTGCAGTGGAGAAGGAGCGTGCGTGATCGATGGGCGGCTGATTCAGCCTGCTTCTAGGAGTTGTAGCAACTGCTGCTCCTCCTCCTCCTCCTGCGCCTCCGGCTGCCCCCCCCCCTGCCCCTGCCCCTGCCCCTGCCGCTCCTCCTCCGGCCCCCGCTCCCCCGCCCCCCCCAGCAGCACCGCCGCCAGACCCATCCCCCCCGCCGCCCTTCCCTTCCTTCACAGCAGCGGCCGCAGCAGCCATGGCCTGGGCCTTCGCCGGCCCCACCAGCACCCCTACCGCCGCCAGCTGCGACGCAATCTCCTCCTCCCAGGTCAGCCCAGACGGGGCCAAATTCCCCACTTGCCCGCGAATCTTCTCCCCCTCCCACGTCCCGCCCCCGTCCTTACCCCCCGACCGCCCCACCTGCACGGACCACGCGGCTCTGGCTCTGGCTATCAGCCCGCTCTGAGCAGGCGCCCCCTCGCCTCCCCCTCCCTCTCCCCCTCCTCCTGCTGCAGCATCCTCGGGGGAGACCTTAGCGCCGGACATGGCAGGGCTTTTTCGCCCGGACTGTTGTCCTGAGGGAACCCGGTTGCTGCTCCCGCTGTTCCCACCAGCACCTGCAGGCCCCTGGCCGAATCCAGGCGTCTGTCTGGGATGCGGGCTGGTGAAGATAATGGGGGCTGCAACTGCCTGCACGATCTTCTTCGGAATGTTGAAGACAAAATCCTCACCGTCGTCGTCGTCGCCGGTCCCGTTGTTCCCGGTCCCGGGCTTGCGAATGGTGAAGACAAAATCGTCATCGTTCTCATCGATTTCTTCCAGTGCGCTTTTGAGACGAGCCGTGCCGCTGCCTTCTGCTGCCTGTACGAAATCCGGAGCTTGGTCTTCCTTGGTTAGGAATTTCTTTGGGGCACCTGGATGGAGGATCAGGATGAGTCGAGCCGGGACCACCCCTCGGGAATTCACCACCCACGATTTCATGGCCGTTTCGAGGGTTTCGCGGGCAGCTTTGGACAGGTCAGAAGGTTTTGTGGGAGGGGAAGGGATGGAGGCGGAGGAGAGGAAGAGGTTGCGGAGGGCTGTGAGTTTGCTGCGAGCTTCTTTGCGGGTGAAGCACTCGTATGCCGCTATGGAGAATATGTAGCCTTGGTAGATGTGGAACAGGAACATGACTTGATCAAAGCCCTGCAGACATGGAGAAGAAAGATGGTTGGGAGGAAGGGGGAAAGCGGGGGGCGTGCAAACGCAAATGAGTTTACCAAAAGAGTGAAGCACTCGTATGCGGCTATGAAGAATATGTAGACTTGGTAGATGTGGCATAGGAACATGACTTGGTCAAAGCCCTGTAGACATGAAAGGGATAGGAGGTTGGGGGAGGAAGAGGGGGGGTAGGGGGGAGGAGAGGGTTGGGGGGAGAGGGTGCAGGGGCAAGTGCAGAAAGAGGTTTATAGGGAGTGAAGCACTCCGATGCGGCTATGGAGAATATGTAACCTTGGTAGACGTGGAATAGGAACATGACTTGATCAAAGCCCTGTAGACAAGGACAGGAAAGGTGGTTTTGGGAGGGAGAAGGGGGGGAGGAATGGTAAGGGGAGGGGGGTAGAGGGTGCAGGGGCAAGTGCAGGGGCAAGTGCAGAAAGAGGTTTAGAAGGAGTGAAGCGTTCATATGCGGCTATGGAGAATATGTCGCCTTGGTAGATGTGGAAGAGGAGAATCATTTGGTCAAAGCGCCGCATTCATGGAGACGGGGTGGGCAGGAGAGGGGGGGGGGGGGGGGGGGGGGGGGGGGTGGTGCAGGGGGCAAGAGCAGAAAGGGTTTTGAAGCGAAGCACTCATTTGCGTAATGGAAAATGTCCCTTGGAGTAGGAAAATCACTTGGTCGAATCGCTGCAGACATGGAAAGAGTGAAGGGGGGTTGGGGTGACTTTTGAGTCGACTCAAAAGAAAATGTCCCTTGGAGTAGGAAAATCACTTGGTCGAATCGCTGCAGACATGGAAAGAAAGAAGGGGGGTTGGGGGGCGGGAGGGGTGGAGGGGAGAGGAGGAGAAGGGGGGGGGAGAGAGAAGGGGGTTTCAGAAGTGCGGCTTTCATTCCCCACGCGTGTATGCATCACATTATCCCATACGATCAGATACTGCGATGCGTAAGTGTATGTACGCATGCAACCAGTAACACCAGTCGTTCATGTACATAAGCAGGTTCGACAGGGGCTAGAGAAGTTTCGTCTGTGCTCGAAATTGCGTCCCGCCAGTGGAATTCAAAGAATTCATGTTGATTAGATTGGCAAAATAGAGGACCAGGAAAAGGGACACGCAGGAATCAGAGAGAGAGAGAGAGAGAGAGAGAGAGAGAGAGAGAGAGAGAGAGAGAGAGAGAGAGAGAGAGAGAGAGAGAGAGAGAGAGAGAGAGAGAGAGAGAGAGAGAGAGAGAGAGAGAGAAAACACGCGCGGAAGAAGGGCCAGCAAAGTTAGGTTAAAGGCGAAAATGGAGGAAGAATGAAATTACGAACAAGCGAATGAAATGAAATTAGGTGGGCCGTTACACAATCCAGGCAAGAGTCAACGCAAGAGACACGGCGAGCTGACATACCCAGGAGAACCACTGCATGTTGGGAGGAACCTTCTTAAGCGTTTCGCGAAGGAGTTCGCTGAATTCGCCAAACGGGCTGTAAGCGAGTAACAACTCAGTCCTGTGAGAAATGCCGAGCCCCACGATAAGATCCGCAACCTTCGCCATGGTACCAACACCCAGTTAGGATCCCCGAATTTAGCTGCTTTTAACGAGTAGACGTATTTGACTGGCGGTAATATATTATGGTATCTGATAGTTGTTTGCCTTCGGCTGCACCATAGTATGCGCGATTTACTTACACTGATGAACTGCGGATAGTATGCGCTCTAATCTGCGGCCACCGGAACGCGATAACTTAGCTCCGTAACTACCGGATGAGTGGGAATCGATCGAAACCGTCTCACCATCGCACGACATCGGAAGACTCAGCAGACGCGACTCGGAATAAAGCGCGCAGGTATTCGTGGAATGAAAGGCGCCTGGCGATTGTTGAGTCGAAAACAAAAGAGGAAGCTATTGAGCCACACGGTTGCGAAATGGATTGACGCGTCGCCGTTAGCGCTCCCGCCAGTCAGCTTGCCAGAGCACCGTCTGTGGAGACCGGCGATTTACGAAGAATTTGTGATAAGCAGTAAAAGCAGTAAAAACGAGCTAAAAGGTTATGGTAGATTGCGGTTAAAAGACTCGAAGAATCACGTCATTTATTCGTTGCTGGTCAGTTAGAAACGTTTACTGCCGGTCTTCGCGCGCTAATCACGAGCCTCCGATGGACGCGACGAGAGAAAAATTGGGAAGCTCGGCAGTTGCGAGAGGTAAATAAAATCTACGACCACGAATGCGTAGCAGGAGACGACCAGCAAGGGGCGATCACGCAACGAGAAAGGCTGACGGAGGTAGGTGACGCCCCCACAAGCATGCTCGAACACTGCAGAGTAGGTGTGTTGAGTGTGTGGGGGAGGTGGGAGGGGAGGACAATGGCTGACAAAGTTCGTGTGTACACTGCACCATCCATCCTCTCCTCCCCTGTTACTCTCGTTGAATAATGGCTCTGACGCTCCACAACAGAACGATTTGAGTAGATATGATAGTTTCAAGAGCGCTTTGGTACGGTTAAAGGTTCTACAACTCTCCAGCCGCTTGATGTACTTGCTCCCTTTGGGAATGTCAGGTCGCATTTCAGGCACTTCCAAACAAGCAACTTCCTAACAAGCGACTGCCTTGCGACTGTTCTACGACTGTGACTCTCCAATCACAGAGCTGCTGACTCCAACATCATTGGCTCAACGACGACCACACTTGTTAGGAAGTCACTTGTTAGGAAGTCCGATATGCGTTCTCAACCACTCGAATGGCGTGGTGTGGGATGGGGGTGGTGACATACAGTAGAGGGGCTGGACCGAAACCAAGGGTGTACACCTGATGGCCAATTCTACTGTAGCATGTTTGCTGGGCGAGTGCGGCCCGTGCGTTTACAGCTCATTCGACCCGGTTGATCGTGTAGTGTCAAGTGTGGAACGAGGAAAGCAAACCGTTGTGAACCGTTTGATCTGCTCTTGCACCATGACAGATGAGCTGTAAATGAGCTGCAATCGTGCGCAATTGACACGCCCTGAAGGTTGGTTGAGGGTAGCGGGGCAACCGAATGAACCGGGACCCAATTCGCACTCCGGGCCTCATCCCTTCGCTTGTGGGCGATATAGACAGAATCATGTAAAGTTATTCTCGTCTAAGAAAGATGACAACTATGCATTGCAACTATATACATATTACTCGCTGTGAAATCCACTTAGGTCTCGAAAGTTTCTTGCCTGAAGGTGCAAGAAAAAACATGCAACGAAATGGAGCAGAACTAGGGCAGCAACCACCACTGAAACTGAAACCTCTCTCAAGGCTTTATATGTGTTATCTTGATGATCATGCACTGTACTGTAAAGGGGGCTCCATCATCTTGAAAGCCTTTTTTCTCTAGGGGTTGCTGTAATCTCGAGACATGCACAGAAAATATCATTCACGTCCACTAAGAAGTTTAGCAACACGGTGCCCATCAATACCCTCCATTAGGCATATTGGAGGTCATGGGTGGGTGCAGACGAATGCAAATCGTTGGGTGCTAATCACAGCACACTCTCTTCCTAGCTTCCTTCTACTCCAAGCAGCCTGAATGCCTCAGGACTCGACTAGGTTATGCTATAACCCCTTTCTTCATCGCAGCAGGGACGGATGCTAATCCTGCCTAGCAACTAAGATGCTCCTACCTTGCACTGAGCCTTTGGATAGGATGCCTGGAACCTTGACTCCACACACGTTGCTTTCTGCTCCAGCACTTTCCTTGGGACATACCTCCACCAGCCGCAGCTGCACCTTGTGCTCCCCCATTCACTGCTTGCCCTGGGTTGGTGGCTCCT
The DNA here is from genome assembly GCA_947470075.1 of Closterium sp. Yama58-4. Taxonomy (NCBI): domain Eukaryota; kingdom Viridiplantae; phylum Streptophyta; class Zygnematophyceae; order Desmidiales; family Closteriaceae; genus Closterium; species Closterium sp. Yama58-4. The sequence goes on along the minus strand of CANIUD010000640.1, from coordinate 194,227 downwards.
CTTTATTCGGTGTACTACATGTACTGTGCAAGATACCCGGCAGATAATCTGAACTAAAGAGGCTGCCCATGCGTCTCCTCTCACTTTCGCCTCTCTAATCCCCAACGCCGATGCCATGCCATGCGTGCTACCAGGAGACGTCGGGTGCAGGTGAGACGACCTTCAAGTCCTCGTACTCGCTGTGGGCAGATTCGACAAGCAAACGAGCAGAGAAGTGAGACATGTTCCGAGATAGGATAGTCTGCCCATGCTTGCGTCGATGCCACAAAATGCAAGGCTGTGAAGGACGCGCACATGCTGTTGCCACGAGTGGCACTATCTACATGCATACATACCATAGCAATACAATACTGCGATGTGTTGCTTTTAGGAAATTACTCACCCAATGTAGGGCTCGTTCCAGCCACGCCAGTCGCCCGACCAGCGCCCATCAAGCACGTAGCTCGCATCCCAGATGGACGCGTATGCATACATGGGCTTCACTGGGTATGGCTCCCCGTCCTTGCGCTTTGCCACACGCACCACCTTGCCATCAATTTGCCATCTGGAGTGCAAAGAGAATGGGAAACGGCGGATGGAAGGATCGAAGAGTCAAGCCAAGGGTACCCAAAATTCCATCTACACGATGTTGGATTTTTGTTCAACTTTTCTTTGTCTCTCTCTCTTCTTGAATCCACTTACATGATTTGATTCTCGTTCCAGAACATGGCGTATTCGTGGAAGTCCGACGAGCAGTCGAACCCTAATGGGATCAAAACCTCCCTCCCGCCCTTGCCGTCCACGTAGTAGTTTGTCTGCACCTGCCATTTGTCCTTTCCCAGGAACTCGAAGTCGATCTCGTCCTGATCGCGGCTGCCTTCTAACGAGGATAACTGCAAGGCGCGAGAGTGACGTCAGCGGGAGGGGGCGAGGATTGGAGCAGGGAGGGTTGGAAGGCGAACCTTGATAACTCCGAAAACGAGGTGACTTTTGAGTCGACTCAAAAGTAACCTTGAATGCTCCGAAAACGCGTTAACGAAGCGCGGCAAAGGGAAGAAGGTCGGAGGGGACATCGAGAGAATTCAGCATCTGCTGTCTCACTTGCGAGTCTCCTGACCGCCTTGTAACGAGTATAATGGGAGAGTAAGAAAAAGAACGTACATAGTAGGATCGCACCAGTCCGCTGATGTCCCCCTTAGGGCACTTGATCCGCGCACTGAAGATGCTCGACGGGTACTTTGAGGCGCCTTAAAACGAGGATAAAAAAGAGGCTCAACCGGAACGTACATAGTAAGATTGAACCAAGCCGCTGATGTCCCCCTTAGGGCACTTGATCCGCGCACTGAAGATACCCGACGGGTACTGCACGTCCGTGCGCACGCGGCTTCCGCCTGCGGGGAAGAAGGAGGGGGGGGGCCAGGGGAAGGGGAAGGGGGAGAGCGGGGGAACTAGATTGGAGAGTGACGAAGATGCCCGACGGGTACTGCATGTCTGAGCGCAAGCGGCTTCCGCCTGCGGGGAAGAAAGAGGGGAGGTAGGCGAAGAGGAGAAGGTTATCGGGGAAGGGAGGAGGGGAGGGGGGAACTTGGACACGAAGAGCCTACTTCCTGTCTTCCTCTTTTTCCAGCATAACCAGCGCTACTCCCACAGAGCCCACGCAGTGCCCGCAACTCACGGCAAGGGGTTGACGTGTCCACCCGAATCTTGACATTGTTGCTGTCGATTTCCGAAAATTTCTCGCAGTAGTCGATCTCCAGAGGATCCAACGGCTCTGCTTCTCCGTTGGTGTCGATCGGATCCACCTCGCGATCTTTCAGCCATTGGATTCGCTGCCAGTTGGCGTTGTCGTTTTTCTTCAGGTCCGGCATCAGCAGGTTTGCCGCTGTCCGCGCCGCCTCCGCGAGCTCCGCTACCGACGAGTGCGGATCCGCATTAAGGCATTCCTCGACAAGCGACCGCGCAAACGAGACTTTCCAGCCCGCTTTAATCAGCGCGCCTTTCTCGGCCAGCTCAATTGCCTTGGGGATTTGAAAGTGCGCCCGGTACAGCAACTTCCCGCAAGAACTCGTCTCCTCCGCGCGCCTCGACGCAGTACCGAGCGTCGCCTCCATATAAGACAGCTGAAGGAGAACGCTTTGGGCGCGCGCCATGCCTTTAACGGGGCCGTTGCTGCCGGGGCCAGTAGGCAGCGTAACAATCTCGCCGATTCCGTCACCAGAGTCGTTTTCGCCATCGTAACCCTTGACCTGGGCGGAATCGAGAACGGCTCCCGAGCCTCGCAAGGGGTGGTGCCGTCCTTTCTTGCCGGTTCTGTGGCCTTTTTTCTTGCCGTTTCTGCTCTTGTGACCCCCCTTTTTCCGCGCCGAGTTTCCGCCATCGGTGGTGAAGTTAGCAAGGGCGGATTGAATCTGCGCCTCGATTTGCTGCTTCTCGGATTTGGAGATGACTTTAAGGAGGTCTTTTTGCGTCATGATAGGCACTTGGTCGGGCGGAGTGACCTGCACGTGCGCGTCGCTAGGCGCGACGGCAAGCGACGCGAGGAAGACTGCTAGGAGCGGGAGGGCTATCAGGAAGGTAGCATGCCTGCCACTGGTCAGGAGCGAGTTTGTGTGAGGGACGAACGAGCTTGTTTGAGAGACGAGTGTGCTTGTGCGAGGACTCATGGTCGCTGTGTGTTATCTTTCCGAAGCGATGAGAGCTGGACGGCACGATGTAGTCGTGGTTAGTAGTAATGGAAGGAGGAGCGCGTACTATGATGCGGCTGCTATGCTGGTGCGGAGTTTAGAAACTGGCCTTGCATAGCCTTGAGTTGGCCCTAAATACTGCGGTTGATGTACCAAACGGTGCGAATTTAAGTGTTCCTCAAGGAAGGGCGCTCATAGCTTGTTTCCGAGAAAGGTCAAGCTTCCAACCATTACCACGCAACAGCTTCTAGTGTTAGCACTCGTGTGAATGAGCGGGTTCGACCGTGCGCCTTCCGCCATTTGGAAAATCATCAACCACGAAATGGAAATTCTAGAGTTGGAATTGGGAGGCATCGACGAAATTCACAAACCCGCTTCAAAACTTCTCCCTGTGGTAGACGTTGCTGAAGCTCGTGTGTTTGCTGACAAAGACGCATGCGGCTCCGCTATATGTCCAATTTGAGAAATTCACGACTCGGGAACGGGCCGCGAAGCATTTGGAGGGGGACATTTGAAGGGCGGGGCTAGCTTGCATATCATCCGCGCTCCATCGTTGCGCGACCAAGTTGTAACCAGCCACCCGTTCACTTGGTAGCGCGACGCGGAAGTCAACTCAAATCGCCCAGAATTGATCCGGCCTAAAAGACAGGACGAATGGTTCTTTGTGGTACAGGTGGAAGGTTTGGGCAAAAAAAGGGGTGAGCTGCCCCGCTTGACCAAGGGAAACGCCTCCCCCAGTTGTGGGAGTCAACAAATAAGGTTTGCTGGGGAGTCCCGATTCACTTCCCGTTGGTTGGGAATCAGGTCGAGATGATACATTCACTTATTTACAATCCCATGTAGTACGGTAAGTACAGATAGCTGGTTATTGTACAAACACACCTTTTCATACATGCAACCCAGCAGTAACATCGATATATCTGTCAAACAGCGGGTCATGGTATTTATCTTCTCGTGTCATTCCACCGTAAAAATCTGGTTCATCCACCGTTCCCGCTGACATTAACGTTTCTAGCCTCGCTTGATTTGATGGTGTTGGCGTGAGTGTGCCCATAGCACCAACGCTTTTCGAAGGAGGAGCCGAGGGAGGTGAAGAGCCGATTGTTGGTAGAGAGGGAGTAACTGAAGCAGAACCGGATCCTCTAGGCTGGTCAATGGGTGCAACAGGTGGAGCGCTTGGAGGAGGGGGTGCTTCTGGTGATACGGGAGGCGGTCCATTTCCTTGGCTCGGTGCTACTGGTGGTGCTGCCTTCTGCTGCCCAGGAGGAAGAAGCTTCACATCAGATACAGCAGCAACTGCTGGTGGTGCTCCTGGTGCTGCTGGTGGCAGCACTGGTTGTGACACTGGCAGCGGCGATGGTGGTGGTGGTGGCGGAGGTCGGACTCTGGGCTTTGCTTTGAAGTTGAGTCTGCTTTGATACGCCACCCCAAGAGACCAATTAGCAGGAACAGCATTCACAATCGTCAGCACCTCGCCGTTGCTCGCAGTTACTCTGAACGATAGAGACCTCCCGCCGTATTTCTTGCTCTTGGAGTAATACGCGCCCCAGTTGTGCTGGAACCGCTCCCAACCCATCCCACTCCCGTCGTTCACTTCAAACCCGGATATACTCCCAACCCCCGCCACATTATACACCAGAACTTGCAAGTAATAAGGGTTTCCGGTCATCAGAAATATTATTCCGCCCTTCTTTCTGCAGGGAACGCGCCTCATCCGCGTTTTAAGAATCCCCGCGGCTCGAATTGGGGAAAGCACCTGCCAGGCTGGTTCGCTCATATCCAGGTGCCGATGCGGAGCGTTACACACGCCGTTACCGCCTGGCGGGCACAGATTAGTGATCGTTATAATCACGCGCTTTCCCGAGCAGACTTTAAACCCGGGCGGCACAGCCGGCGATCCTAGACACTCCACCTCGTAACACGCGCCGCAGAGCAAACCATCGTTGAAGATTCCGATAGATGCTGCGGCTGTCATGGTGCCGTAACCGGTGTTGTACAGGTTACCGTAACCGCATGCGCCGCCCATGGTTCCTGTAGCATCGGGTTCTCCATAGAACGTGGCTGCTGCTCGGTAGTCCCAACGTCCCACGCCAAACCCGCTGCTGTTGTTGATGCTCACACTGCTGCTGATGCTGATGGTGCTGTTGCCATTGCTGCCGCTGCCACCACTGCCACTGTTGCCGCTGCTGCTGGTGCTGCCACTGCCGCTGTTGCCGCTGCTGCTGGTGCTGCCACTGCCGCTGCTGCTGTTGCTGATGACAGGAGGAGGGATGGGAGGTAGAGCTCCAGCCACAGTGGCATTCGGAGCATTGGATTCGACAACCGGCTTTCCAGGGATGCTGCTGCCACCACCACCGCCAATGCCGCTGCTGCCACTGCTGCCACTGCTGCCACTGCTGCCGCTGCTGCCACTGCTGCCGCTGCTGCCACTGCTGCCGCTGCTGCCACTGCTGCCACTGCTGCTGCTGCTGCTGCCGCTGTTGCTGCTGCTGCCACTGTTACTGCCACTGCCGCTGCCGCCGCCACTGCCGCTGCTGCTGCCGGTGTTGCCGCCGCTGCTGCTGCTGCTGCTGCTACTACTGCTGCTGTTGCCATTGTTGGTGACAGGAGGAGGGCTGGGCGGTCCGGCTCCGGAAACAGTGGCATTTGGGGCAGTGGAATTGATAGCTGGCTTTTTGGGGTTGCTGCTGCTGCTGCTGCTGCTGATGCCGCTGGCTGTTCCGTTTCCCTGCCCAGTTGTTGAACCTGCTGTCTTGCTGGTGACAGGAGGAGGGCTGGGTGGCAGGGCTCCGGACAGAGTGGCATTGGGGGCAATGGGATTGGTGACAGGCTTCTTGGGGTTGCCGCTGCTGCTGGCTGTAACTTTGCCAGGCACAGCTGAGCCTGCTGTATTGTTGGTGGTGGTACCAGTAAGGTTAGTGTTCTGACTCTTTTGACTGCTCAGGCTGCTTTGACTGCTCTGACTGCTCTGACTGCTTTGACTGTTCTGACTGCTTTGACTGTTGTTGCTGGCTCTACTGTCTCTGCTGCTCTGGCTGTTACTACTTGCGATGCTGCTAGAACTTCTTTTACTGTCCATGCTGCTGCTGCTGCTGCTGCTGCTGCTGCTGCTGCTGCTGCTGCTGCTGCTGCTGCTGCTGCTGTTGCTGCTGCTGCTGCTGCTGCTGCTGCTGGTACCGCTGCTGCCGCTGCTCGTTGCACCCCCGCCCACTGCTCCCCCGCTCGCTGCTTCCCCGCCACTTGCTCCCCCACCAGTTGCTCCCCGCCCCGTTGGCCCCCCGCTAGGTGTTCCCGCACTGGTTGCACCGCCACCAGTAGAATTCGTTTTAGTCGCACTACCCCCCGAACCACCAGTGCCAGCGGGGGCGGGGGAAGGCATGGCGGGCGCGGAGGTCTTCGGCGTGGAAGCTGCGGACGTTGGCGGAAAGGCGGGTGCGGGCAAAGTCGTGGAAGCGCTCAGAGTTCCGCCAGCGCGCTTCTGCGCACCAAGCGGTGGTGGAGGCGCTTCAAATGCCGCGACCGTCGCGGGATTAGCAAAAGTTCCGGAAGTTGCGGAGCCGCGTGGATTTATGAGCGAAGAAAGGCCAGTGGTGGCGAGGAACGCGAGGTACGGAAGCGCGTTCGATTTCCCGCCGCGCCGCCGTTGGACTCCCGCCGCCGCCGCCGGCGGCTCGTCTGAGTCGTCGATCAGTCCAATTGTCGCGATCGTGGAGGGCGACGTTCCGCTGAGGATTACGATCGGAGATTCTATAGTGGGGAAGAGATCAGGATTGCTGGGTGATAGAGAGACCAGTGCCGTCGCCGCCGCCGCCTCCGTCGCTCCCGGTTCTAACTCTCTAGCGACACGAATACGAGAATGTGATGAATGTCGGAGACGGTTAGATCCTCCTGTCGACGCGTCCGAAGCAGCCTCAGACCTCTTAGCCAACTCCCGCGAATCGACCTCCCGCGGCTCGACTCCTGCTATATTCGCGACGTTGCCGACCGAACCGGGTATCGGAGAGAACCGAGTCGTCTCGAAGGAGAATTGCGCAAGCGCACGGAGAATTGACGGGAACAGCGGCGTGCTTTTTAGCGCAGCGTGTGGCTTGGACGCGGTAGCGGATCGGTTTGTACCGGATATGCTTTTGAAGGCAGTTGAGAGGGAGCGAGAGTTTCGCACGGCCTCATGCCCAGACGCTGCAGCTGTTGACAGGCGCGGCTCGATCTCATGCCCCGATGCTGCTGCTGCTGCTGATAATGACACGTGCGGCGTATGCGGCACGGAAGATGCTTTAATAAAAAATTCATGCGCAGATGCAGCTGCAGACAGGCGGGGTTCGAGCCCGATAAGTAGTAGTAGCACAGCGTACGCCCAGAGCCTCAACTTTGCCCGCCTCCGGTAAGTACGGGATGAATATGCTCGAGAGCGGATCGCGGCCATGCGTGAGCTGCGGTAATAAAAACCGTGAATAGTTTCGAACACGCTTACCGGAGATAAAATATTCGTTACGTCGTTCCGGAGAAAGAGCGACACACGAGTGTCGTGTTATCAGAACAGCAGAAGGAACTAGTTGTTCCTGTCCGTCCTTCGTTCAAAGATTTCTGAGTCGTATAAGGGGTCACCTTGTACCGAACATATCAACGAGAGTCCTCGCTGCTCGATATTTCCTATAGGGTTCGAACACCTTCGTCTGACGAGAGCGGTGAGATTGTTAGGGAAGCGTTTGTGTCGTGGAGATACTATTGCTATGTCACAGATTTTGTCGAAGAGATACTACTATGACTATTAGGACACACTGCTGTGTACATAGCGTGTAGGGCGCTGGGGTTTTTTTGGCGTCAAAAGCGGCAGAGCACGTGTGTGAGAGGCGAAGAACAACGCCACTCCGATTCGAAATAAGAGGGTTCAGAAAGTAGCCAGCTGGCAACCGTAAAAGCGGGCTCAGTAACCAGTTGTCAAACGCACCACAGATTCAAATGGCAGCGACTATGCTTCACTGTGTTCCTGACAGCTCGGTAGCTTAGCGGCAGACGTGTTGCACGTTTCAAGATTCGCGAATCTCGCCAGTTTCTCTCCAGGATTATGGTCAAAGCTGCTTCTACGAGCCTGGCGTCGCCCCTTTCTCTGTGCACGTCGCGCCTACTCCTTCTGACAAACCACCTTAGATGCAAGTCGGAAAACCAACGAGAAACGAGTTATGAGGAATCCTCACGTTTGATACTGGAAACCTACTGCAATCGCCCATCATTTGAGGCAGGGGCGAAATTGGGTAATGCGGAAAATGTCGACACCGCGATTCGGGAAGTGGGCGGAATTTTGAATTTTGGTGGGTTTTTCTCCCCCTGCACAACTCATCGGGGGGACGGAACGGTCCGCTTAGTCAGCAAATGTGGCGCATACGTGGCGTTGGTTGATGACGGATCGTGACGGACGCCGCGTTTCCCGCCCTTTCAACGACGATGGCGAAATAGAGTTTCAACGTACCCGTTCTCCGTTTGGCTGGCGCATTTCCGAGTGCTGATATCAGGTGGCCGTCTATAAGTAGAACCGTCTAGGCCATTGATAACCCAGCTAAATGCTACCTAAAATTCATTAGCACAAAACAATGAAACCTGCTAAAAATTATTTGGATCAGACTGTGAAGAATGAATCGAAATAAACTGTTCGTCAGTCCTACGCCCTAGGAAGGATTGGATGCTAATGTCTAAGATGCAACTACACCCTGCCATTGTGAAGGATTTCTAGAAATCCAGCTGTCTATTCTTGAGCGGATGCGAGTCAAACTCCGACGCCTTGTACGTAGTAAAGTTGATCTTCACAACTTGGAATGTATCCAAATGAAGGTGCTCGTATCCAAATTTGCGTAACACTTGGTTGTCCGCAAAGTTGAACGCCCTGAGAATGACAAACAGGGGAAAAAAGGGGCAGATATTAACGACAGAACAAGAAAGTATGACACCCTCTTTCCATCTTTCTCTGCACACCTCTTTCTCCTATTACTTCAATTCACTCAATCTTGCTGCACAGCTTGCACCCTACATGGCCACCCAATCTCCCCCATATAGCCACAGGCCTCTCACTCCACCTACCCAACACACCCATGTTCTCCATATGTAGTGAGGGTGTTTTTGAGACGTCTCAAACACCCTCTCAAACACCCTCGCTACACGTACTTGCAGTGCAATCCTGCTCCACGCACACTCCTCTCCTTCCCCCAACACACCCATGTTCTCCTTACCTCTCCATGTTCTCAACGCATCGCTGTGTCTCCTCATACTCAATCTGCCCGATCTTCCCGCACGGCTTGCACCCCACAAAGTGGGTGATCAGAGGCCACCGGTGGTCCCCGTACCCCGGGTGGTACTTGTCCATCAGCTCCTCGTAGCTGTCATTGGCAGAGGGGTTGAGGAAGGGGAGGGGACGAAACGGTTTTTGAGAATTCTCAAAAAGGAGGAGACGAAAAGAGTGAGACAGGTAAGGGAGTGATGAGCGGGCCACCACTGATTGCCATACCCCGGGTGGTACTTGTCCATCAGCTCCTCGTAGCTGCCAGGGTGTGAGGGGGTGGAATGGGGGGTGGAGTAACAGGGTAAGGTTAGTGTGCCAGCCATCAAGAGCCACCGGCGGTCTCCGTACCCCGGGTGGTACTTGTCCATCAGCTCCTCGTAGTTGTGGTCATGAGGCGGTGGGGAAGGGGGTGGAGGGTGGGGGAAGGGAATAGGTTACAAGAGCGGCCATCAGTGTTCACATACCCGGCATAGTACTTAGCCCATCAGCTCCTCGTAGCTGCCAGGAGCAAGGAGAGGGGGACAGGGTGTGGCTGCAAACGGGGAAAAAAAAAACAGAGGCTCGCAACGATAGCATGCAATCAACAGAGGGAGGCGGTTAACTGGCAGGTTAACAGACTAGCACCCTTACTGTGGAGTGACGGTGGGCCAGAAGGAGTTTTCCAAGTGGATGCCCTTGGCTAACAAACACATACACACACACACACACACACACACACACGCGCGCGCACACACACACACACACACACACACACACACACACACACACACACACACACACACACACATTCCCTGTCCCGTTATATTACACAGCAACCGCGCTTGCTTTTAACTCACTGCGGGGTGATGGTGGGCCAGAAGGAGTGCAGCATGAAGGAGCTCTCGAGGTAAATTCCCTTGGCGTACTTCTCCGGGTGGTACGCCATCATCCACACTATGGCGCTCTGATCATCCCCCTCAAACATGGGCCGGGTCTGAGGAACGAGGAGGGAAGTAGGGAAGGAGGGTGAGGGGAGAGGACAAGAGAGGAGAGGAGAGAGACAGCGGAGGGAGAGTGGGAGTTGCAGCAGAGAGAGGGAGACTGTGCCATCATCCACACCATCGCTCTCCTGAGCTCTCCAGGCAGATGCCCTTGGCGTACTTCTCTGGGTGGTACGCCATCATCCACACTATGGCGCTCTGATCATCACCCATTTTTGAGTCGACTCAAAAATAACCCCCTCAAACATGGGCCTGGTCTGCAGGTGAGGCGAGAAAACAGGTTGAGCCACGTGTGATGAGGTTGTTTTTGAGACGTCTCAAAAAGAGGCGAGAAAATAGGTTGAGAGAACACCTACAAGTGGGTGGGTAGGGACAAGGGTTGGCTTACCGAGAGCTCTTTGAAGAGCTTCACGCCTGCTGCGTCCCTCATCGGCCCCTTCACCCCAAACTGCGCCAAGTCCTCCATGAAGTCAAGCGACCACTGGGGGAGGAAGGAAGGGGAGAGAAAGGAAAACAAGGAGATGCACGAGGGGGGAATGAGAGGGGGATGTGAGGCGGGGGTATGGAGCAAGAATAAGAACAAGCGAAGGCGAACAAACAAACTGCACCGATTCCTCCCTCAAGTCAAGCGACCACTGTGGGAGAGAGCGAGGGGAAGGGGAGCAAGGGGATGCGACACGGAGGTAGAGAAGAAGAATGAGAACAGGAGAAGGCGGGTTCCTTCACGCCAAACTACACCAATTCCTTCCTCAAGTCAAGCGACCACTGTGGGAGAGAAAGAGAGAAGTGGCGGGGAGCAAGGAGATGCGAAAGGAAGGGACGAGAGGAGGATTTATATCAAGCGAAGGCAGACCCCTCCACATCAAAATGAACCAGAAGCAGACACGGACGTATAAGCAAAGCGATGTGCACAGGGGAATGGAGCTCAAGAGGAGGAGGGCAGGGTGCTAGTGGTGATTTTGGAGATTCTCGAGAATACCCAACAATCAGCAGGAGAGGAGGGTGGGTGGGTGGGTGGTGGTGGTGGTGGTGGTGGTGACTGCGGCCGTGACTAACCTGTGAGTTACGGATAAGGTAGATGCCAGCATTGAGCCCCACCCTGTGATGCACATGGCATGGCATGATGTGGCATGGAGTGGCGGAGAATGGCATCGCATGATGTGGTATGGTGCGGCATGGTGGTACGGCATGGAAAACACAGAATGACACGAGAGAGAAGTCAGGAGCTTGATACGCCTCATGAGCATGGCATGGCATGGCATTGCATGGCATGGCATGGCATGACAAGCGAGTTATATCAATGCATCACCATGCAGGGATGGGTGGGCAATGCCAAAATCACACAGGGTCTAGTGAGCGCACCAGTCCTTGCCATAGACCAGCGAGTCGTATCCATGCATCACCATGTGAACGGTTGGCTCGTACTTCTCAAACGGAACGTCAAACGTCATGTCTGTTGGGGTGTGTGGGGGGGTGCAGGGGATAGGAGAGGGATGGCGTGGCGAAAGCATGAGCATCAGACTCCATGCATCACCATGTGGACATGCGGCTCATACTTCTCAAACGGTACATCAAATGTCATGTCTGTTAGGTCTGGGGTGGGGGAAGTGGGGAGGGGAAGGAGGAGTGGCGAGGAGAGAACATCAACATCAGCATCAGACTCCGTGCATCTTTTGAGGCGCCTCAAAAGCATGAGCATCAGACTCCATGCATCACCATGTGAACGTGTGGCTCATACTTCTCAAACGGCACATCAAACGTCATGTCTGCAGGAGGTAGGGGGGATGGAGAAAGATGACGAGGGGTGAAGAGAGATGACGAGGGATGACAAGTGGTGGGGAGGGATGGCGAGGGTCGTAGCTGCTGTGGATGCCAACACCTTGTCTAACCAGATTACACGGCACTGCACCGCACTAAACGCACTCTCACCTGAAAACACAAACATCGCATTCTATCAAAAAAACCACTACACCTTGGCATGAGACAGCATCAGCTCGCCTCCCAGCACCGTTTGAAAACGGCTTTCACTGCACTGCACCCACCCTCACCTGTGAACACAGCATCAAAGTCCATCCACCACAACCACTCCACCTCGGCATTGGATAGCATCAGCTTCCCCTGCACTCCAGAACTTACCATTAGTCAGCACCCCTCTGCAACGCACTACACCAAATCTCACCCATGAACACCGCACTGCACCCACTCTCACCTGTGAACACGGCGTCTGAGTCCATCCACCAGAAACACTTTCTCGCCATGGGACAGCATCAGCTTATGCCTTCTGAGACTTTCTGTACACATCTCCCAGAACCTCTTCAAACCAGCTTTCACCGCATTGCATCGCACTGCACCCATTCTCACCTGTGAACGCGGCGCCCAAGTCCATCCACCAGAACCACTCCACCTCGGCGTGCGACAGCATCAGCTTCTTGCCCTCTGAAACATTTATGGACACCTCCCAGCAACTATTAAAACCAACTTCACCGCATTGCACCGCACTATGCCCACTCTCACCTGTGAAAACAGCGTCCGAGTCCATCCACCAGAACCACTCCACCTCGGCGTGGGACAGCATCAGCTTGCGCAGAAGCGGCAGCTTCACCCAGAACGAGTCCATCGAGCGATCCAGAATGGCCGTGCTGTAGTAGATCTGCCAGGAGAGTAAGGACGATCGGAGGGAGGGAGGGGAGAGAGCATGGGAGGGAGGGGAGAGAGGACACGGGTCAAGGGAGAAAGTCCACGGAGCGATCCAGAATGGCCGTGCTGTAGTAGATCTGTGGCGGAAATAAGCAAGTGGGGAAGACAAGGTGGAAGAAAGGGAGGATGGGGAGGGGTGATTCACCCAGAACGTGTCCATGGAGCAATCCAGAATGGACGTCCTGTAGATCTGATAGGAGAGTGGCGAACAATGGGTGCGGGAGGGAAACGCGGGGGGGGGGGGGGGGGGGGGAGGGTGGTGGGTGAAGCCTCACCCAGAACGAGTGCATAGAACGGTCCAGGATGGCCGTGCCGTAGTAGATCTGCCAGGAACGAGTCCATGGAAGTTTCAGTATAGTCACCTCGACAGCTCGCCCACGGCGAGCAGCGCTCGATACAGTCACGTCGTACATGGATGTCCCGCGGCGAGCAGTGGTCTCTCTGCCCCACTCTCCCATTTTCTCTCCCGCTATCCCCTACTGACCTTTTTCTCCTCAACCCAGTATCCCTTAGCGCGGAGCGCTCGATACAGTCACCTCCCTACGGATATCGCATAGCGAGGAGCGCTCGATACAGTCACGTCGTACCTGAATATCGCGCGGCGAGCAGTAGTCGAGCTTGTTCTAGAGCGACTTGAGCAGCAGTTAGGTTGATAGATACATACAGCAGTGAAACAACTCCCTACTCCGTAAACTCTCTCCTCACCTGGATGTCGCGCGGCGAGCAGTAGTCGAGCTTGTTCTTGAGCGACTTGAGCAGCAGAAAGTCGCCCACGTCGTTGTCGCACACGCCCGGCTGCGACCCCGTCACCAGCATCACGCGCGGCTTGCCCTGCCGCGTCTCGTTGCATCCGGGGTGCTTCCGCACGTAGTCCGCGCGCTGCTCGTCCCAGTCTGCGCGTGGGGAGGGAGGGGGGAGGAGGTGGGGAAGGGGATGGGGAGAAAGCGCCGGAAGGAAAAAAGGGGGAGCGGGGCGGAACGGGAAATGGGAAGGGTAGCGGGGCAAAAGAGAAGACCGTTGAGTCGATCCACGAAGGGACCTCACATTGTTGTCATCATCAGCATCACGCTCTCCCTCCTCCTGCCCCGTCTCGTTGCTCCCGGACGCTTGCGCGCACGTGGTCTCCGCGCGGACAGGCCAGCTTAGCAGTCTGACAGCTCAGCGTGGCAGTATGACAGCTCGGCGCAACAGTCTGACAACTCAGCGCGACGATCTGATGGCTCAACACAATTTCTCGCGCGGTAGTCGGCCCAGTACGCGTAATAGCAGTGACTAATCGAAGACACTTGCCGGTTATTTTCGAGCAGCAGGAATGTTCCCCTAATCGCGGCTCCTCAAACGACTTGAGGCATTAAAAATAGAAAAGGCCCCGTAAATCGACCCGCAGCGGCAGACACGCACCGGTAATCTTCGGGCCCAGCAGGTACCGCTCCCCTTTGGGCGGCTGCGTGTTCGGCATGGATTCGTTCATCTCCCGCTTGTCGCGCGCCCGCTGCTCCTTCCGCCATCGCTCCACCGCCGCGCGCACCATCCGCCTCTGCGCCTCGCGATCCTCCGCCTGTCATGGAAAGGGGACCATTCGTAGACGGGTACCAGAAGAGGATCGACGTTTTTAATCATTGTGGCGCTTGAAAAAATGTTTTCCGCCTGCCATGAAGACGGGACCATCATTCGTAGACGTACCAATGGGATCGAGGATTCCATTCTGGTGGCTTAGAGACTCCAATCGACTCGCTTTTGATAATTCTCAAAAGTGATTCCCACGTACCATTGAGAATCAATGAGGATCGAGGCTTCCATCCTGGTGGCTTAGAGACAACAATAGAGAGACGCGGCCACACACGGCGTACCAATTAGATAGATAAAGAAATCGTTAAAGGCAACACCAAGATTGGCGCGGCCATTCATGGGCGTAACAAGTGAGGATCGGCGTTTCTATCTAGAGTCCTCAGAAGCATCCCCTATAGAGGGCCATCTGCGGACGTACCAAGTGGGGATGGACGCCTCTATCCGAGGGGCTTTCGAGCATTCTCAAAAGCAACTCCAGTACGGACGGGGCCATTCACGGGCATATCAATATTTTTTTGGCGCATCCACTAGTGAACTCAGAATTGTTGTACGATCACCGTGTGTTCACAGTGTCAGCTGAGAGTTTCTTTAAAAAAGAGACCCGAAGTAAGATCGTCGATGCAGTGAGACGACTGCACACCCCTGGCTAGAGTTATGCAAACTCCAGCGAATACATCACTGGCTAAGACATCGCTACGTGCGGATACATCACTGGCTAGAGAATCAGCTTAGCCATCCAGCGACAGCGAGTCTGCTCGAAACCGACGGCGCGAATCAGGCTTCTGGCCTACTGTCCCAGCTCAACATCTCGCACACCTTGCTGACATAGCTCACGACTCCTTATTCTACCTCGTTAAATTACCGCCACAGGGAGCGTCGGCATCGTTAAACAAATAGAGCAATGACTCTCGAGGAGACTAGCGAAGGGATCACCACCACAGGGAGCGTCGTGGAGGAAAAAAAAGGGGTGAGGAAGACTAGAAACGGAACATGCGGTACCTGTGACGAAGCTTCTAACAAACGCCTCCGCGGCCCCCTCGAGGGTTCGTCGGCCACTGAAATCCCCGACTGGTGGACCATCGCGTCGGATAGGAACTCTTCCGGCGACGGGACGGACGGCAGGAGGTGGAAGCGTTGACTCAGGCCGAGCACGAGGAGGAAGACGAAGCAGGTTAGGAGGTCCATTCTATTGAAAATCGCGGACGCCATGGCTCGGACCCGATCGATCCTAGTGCTGGTCTTACGTGTCCCTGCGACCTCGTAACAAAGGACCTTATTGTGTGACTAGTTCTGGGCATGTAAGAGGAAGCGTCGGCTGTAACGTGTAGCTTGCAAGAAATTCTAAGAGTTTAATTGTTCTAGGAGCGACTCGTAACGGCCGGGATAGACGCTTCTAAATTGCCACTTACGCACCAGGACAAAAGAAAGAACTAACCACAACGCCCCCGAAAAATTTGTTACTACTCTGTGGTCGTTCTGACAATCAACTACCCAACACCATGGCCATCAGCTCTGCTGGCAATCAGACCTTCCTAATTTCTGTGGAAATACATAGGAGGAACAGGATGAGCCCAAGGCAGGAAAGGGAAAATCAGGTGAGCTCAAGGCTGGAAATCTTGTGGCGAAGGATGATATCAAGCTTCACAGGACAAACGAGGAGAAATCATCTCTGCCGTCAGATTGAGGACACGTGCCTAACATCTGAATGCTGCGACACGGTCTGCCGCTGCTCGAGCCTACCGGGGCGTGACATACCTGTTTGGACAGGCTCGGAGCAGTCAGAACTAGTTTGGCTGCGCGAGGCCTAGGTATGGTTCCCTTCACCTTCAGTCGCTGGCACGAGGAGATTGTGACAAAGTGCACGCGGGAATGACATTGATTGGCTGCAGACTGAAGTTGGTCACACTGTACCCTGGTCAAAAGCGGAGCGGTGCGGTGTCGAGGCGTCTTGTCTCGTCCGACTGCAAGCAGCATCCAACGCAGTTCGATAACGGCTATCTCGATAACGCGAAGCCTACCACCCGACCAAGCTTTCTAAGGTACAAACACAACTACAATGTGTTTTAATAGACCTCACTGAATATCCTCAACTGTTTAGGCATTGCTGGTGAATTCCACTCAAGGTTCTGGCTTCATTACACTTCGAGATGAGAAACATTAGCATCACAGCTTAACCAGGAAACATAATGCCAACACTTGAGCCCATCCTCATACTATTGCACCAGAAGGGGCTTGTAAAACTCGCCCCACCCACAAAACTGAGCAGGAGCGGGTACGGCCGTACTGAGGCATCTAATCCTTGCGAAATGGCCTGACTCATTTTGGCCCAAAAGTGCATGCCCGTGTCTCATTTACACAGCGGGAGGAGGAGCCCCAGGAGCACCGGGAGCACTGCCATAGTCGCCACCACCATATCCCCCAGCTCCACGGCCAAAGCCACCGCGGCCGCCACCCTGCAAAACAGTTCAGGAAAATTGCATGCTCAGAAAATTATGAAGTATACTCAGAAGCTAAGCAGCCAACACCCTAGAAACAGAACCTGGGCTCACTTAAAAGCTGCAGGAGTGACAGATCAGAACCGTAAGGCTCAGACGGATTGCAACAGGTGTACAGCAGCACCATACACACACTTGCTCCTTGCAGTCACATTCAATTTTTTTTTCATACTTTCTTAAAAAAATCGGTGTACGAAGGCTCACCTCCCTGAAGGCTGGCTTGTAGGCACCGGGAGCACCGGCCTTGTCGTCACCACCGGCACCGTACCCACGGTATCCCTCGCGGTCACCATAGCCCCGTCCACCCTCGAAACGGCTGGAGTATGTGGGAGGGACAAACAGGGAAGGAGACAGGAAGGGAACCAGTATTGCCCATGCAACAAACTACAGGCCAGACCACCCTTGAAACGGGTGGAGGGTGGATGAATGGGGGGTGAAAAACAAGCCAGTTCGAAAAAATAATAATAATAATAATTTAAAAAAAATGGTCCTTGGTTTTGGGAGTGGGGATAGGCAGCGCCCATAGAGCGAAATTGACATGTTGACTGACGTTGACGGGTGTTGACTTACCGGGGAGGGCGGTCGCCGCCAGCGCCCATTGAATGCACGGGCGGGTGGGAGGATCCTTTAGAGTGACGGGAATGATCTCAAAAGGCTCTTACTCAACATTTGACCTCCGTTGACCAGCGTTGACCGAAGTTGACAAGCGTTGACATACCGAGGGGGGCGGTCTCCACCAGCGCCCATGGGGCGACCGGGCGGGCGGGAGGACTTCTTGAGGGTGGCGGGGACGATCTCGGAGGGGAGGTTGAGGTAGTCGCGGAGGTGCTCAATGCCCTCGTTGGTGAGGTACCAGTAGTAGTGCCGCCACGCGAACGTCTCGCGCACAAACCCCTTCGACTTGAAGCTCTGCATCAGCTTGATCACCTGCGGGGAGGGGGAGGGGGGGGGGGTTGAGGGGGGAGGGGGAGGGGGAGGGGGGGTTGAGGGGGGAGGGGGAGGGGGAGGGGGGGTTGAGGGGGGGGGTGGGGGAGGGAGGGAGGGACGAAAGTTGGGTTGTGTTGGGGCATGGGGGGGAATAACAGGCCATGGTATTGCGAAATTCTATATTAAACGCTAGGAGTCTCGAGCCCGAGACACGAGTTATGAAGGCTTGGGATGCTGACAGAGAACGGAGCACTCACTTGCAGGTTGGGGACCTCGAGCTCGGGGTGCTTGGGCAGGTTGAAGTCCTTCTCCGCGAACAGGACTCCCTCTGAAGCGATAGGGGGACAGTGAAGGGGCGAACACGGGGAAGCGGGGAAGGAAAAGGGTGAGGTGACGCGGGGAGCTCGGGGTGCTAAGACAGGTTGAAGTCCTTCTCCGCGAACAGGACTCCCTCTGATGGTAAGGTAGCGGAGAAAGGGGGCGATGGAGTGGCGAACAGGGGGAAGCGGAGAAGGAAAAGGGTGAGACGACGCTGGGAGGTTGGGGTGCTTGGGCAGGTTCAAGTCCTCCGCGAACAGGACTCCCTTTGATGCCAAGGGATGGGAGAAAGGGGGCGGAGGAGCGGTAAACAGGGGGAAGCGGGGAAGGAAAGAGGTGAGACGACGCTGGGAGGCTGGGGTGCTTGGGCAGGTTGAAGTCCTTCTCCGCGAACAGGACTCCCTCTGATGCAGAAGGATGGGGAAGAGAGGACAACACAGGGTGAAAAGGGAAGGAGGAAGGAAGAACTGAGACGACAAGAAAGAGGCTGGGAGCTCGAGGTGCTTGGGCAAGTTAAAATCCTTCTCCGCGAACAGGCCTCACTCTGCTGTGAAGGGTTGGGGAGAAAAAGGCGGAGGAGGGGCCGCGGGAGGGGCGAAAAGGGAAACGGCGAATGAAGGGGGTGGGAAAACAGCAAGAAAACGGGAGGTTAGGGTGCTTGCGGTGGCAACTGCCGCGGTTGCCGCAGAGGGAGAAGAGGGAAGAAGAGAGCACTCAATCCAGGGAAGAGGGGACGAGGCGCGACGGTCAAAGCGTGGGTAGGGGGGAAGCGGGGGCGACGCGGGTGGAAACCGGCTGTTCTGTCTGGATAGATCAACTCTCGCGGAACTTAATGATGGACTCGTTTAGTCCGCACTATGCTTCCACTACGCGTTCCTCTGCCGGCAAAAAAAAAATCCCATTTCGTCAGGAAAGTAAAACGAAACGGTCTCCAAGGTGACGTGTTCGGCTTATGCAGCTTGCCTGTTTCGATAATTCGAGGCTCGCACTAAGCGTTCCACCCTAGCAGCAGAAAGTCCTGATCCCGCGTCACAACGATAAAAGCCAAACCCGTCGTGGCCGTTACTAGAGGCGCCTCGAAGACAACTTCCGAAACGTCTAAACAGATCGGCTTGTCGTAGTGCGTTTTTTTTGCACGGAGCGTCAGTGCACTGAGGAGAGCACAACGAGTGATGCGATTCATGTCTGATCGCTCAGTTTGGCTCTGCACGCTAAAATTCGCGGATTAGGCGCGCACGTCACACGGAGAGGGGACGGACCGAGCTTCGTCGCACGTGGTCGAACAACGAATCTTAAATCTCTTAACTAACGGCAAACCCCACACGAAACCTTGAATAGTCACGCGCACCGCCAACCACCGAATCTAGAGCATCTCGAACACGTACGGAACGTATGCCCGATCTTGACTAATACGATCTCCGTCGAGCTAATCATGCAACCAACTCCGCCTTACGCGAAAGTCTGTCCGACTCCGCTGCCTCTCCGTAATGACCGTCCAAGGTTGATCAAGCGATCTTCTGGTCCAAGTGACAAGGACCCAGCAATCCCGTTCTCCTCCTCTCCCATCCCAGCCACTCCTCTTCACTTTCTTCCCATTCCCTTTCTCTGTCCGCACAAGACATCGTCGTATTAACCCGCTTTGATTCACTCACTATGCCCCGCGTTCACTCTCCTTGAGCACCTCTCTCCTCCACCCCCCCTGTCTCCCCATTCCCTCCGCTCTCCCTTTTCTCTCCACTTAGGGATCCGTTAAAAGGTTCAGGTCAGGGTAACTTAAGCGTCACTGAGAGCACGAAAGGGTTCACAGGAGCGCCAGGATGGGGAGTGGAGCAGAAGAAGGGAGAATGGGATGAGGGAGGAGGGGAGAGGGGAGCACCACGGAAAAAATACCTCAAAAGAGGTGGAGAGGGACGCGGGGAGTTGGGGAACGAGGAGGAGGACTCACCGCTGAAGAGGTACTTGTAGACCAAGAGACGGTTCTTTTTAGGGACCAACTGTAATCACGAAAGGAAAAGACAGGGAAAACGGGATAGGATGAAAATTGAATCTAAAGAGCAAGATTATAAATCAGTTTCGGTCTGCTTCAAGTAGTTGATTCACGCATCGGTTCTGCGAAACTGCACGAAGCTGTAGTAGTTGAGTCGTGTAGCACCGTCGGTACAGGCGGGATACGGCCCGGGACACTACCGATACACTGTACAATCCGTCCACTCGCCCGGCAAAATACTCAGCAGTCCGGCTGGAGATGACTCCATAACGCCGATCATGAAGCAAGCTATAGACGGGGCTTGAGACACATAGACACTCTGTGAAATGTCCCAGGCAAGCCTCTAAGCTTAACTTGGCCACGGGAACCAAGATGTCGGGGCTAATGGCAAGAATTCCAGGTCATGACAAACCCAGGCCATGGGGGCATTCGATATATATCGGCACGAAGCGAAGCATTTGTCGATGAGACTACATAAAGCGCTGAAACATCTAACCCTAAATTTGGTGCATGACAACGCTTACACCCTAAAACCAGGTCACGGAACCCTATCGAACCGCGCGAAGCTAAAACGAAATAGAAGCCACATGAGTTTCCGAAGCGTACCATTTTGCCCGACCGCAGCTGGATCCGCGGAAGACGGGGTAATACTAGTTAGGGAGTGAGGTAAGAGAAACGGCTCAAGGCGGAGCTCGAGGGAGGAAAGGAGAGAAAGGTTGAGCAGAAAGGATGAAAATGGAGCAGCAGCAGCAGCAGCAGCAGCAGCAGCAGCAGCGAGGGGAGCAGCAGAGCGGATGGGGGAGCAACAGAACAGGGAAGAGCAGGTGACCTGGGATAGCGGGCAACTCGGGATAGCGGCAGGGAGGATGGGCAAGCCCGAGGGAGGAGGGACGGAGAGGTGGAGAGCAGCGAAAAGGTGGGAAAGGGCAGTAAGATTATCGAGGGGTGGGGAATTGGGGTGTGGTAGTTAGGGACAGGTGCCATCAGCGTGACCGGGGATTGCTAAGTACTGGATATGAAGTCAGGAAATTCGCCACACTCTGGGTAGTCACGCGCTCGCGCTTAGTAAGGTGGGTTGTCCACGATGTAAGATGGAATTTCGAGGGGCTGGAAAATGGGAACTCGTTTGTTTCCTGGCATGAGCCCTTCCATCGAGGTTGTGGCGCACCACCACAGAACAAAATGTCGCGCTGTGAAGAAAAGCACAATAGGCACTAAATTTGCGAGCACGAGGTTTTTACAAAACTATCAAACATAACTTCTCCTAGTTGTAGCATCAATTAAGGTACCACCCTACCAATAAAATGCTGGCATTATCTCGATCTTTAATGGCACTACAAGCGCCCGCAGTATGTAGAATATCATCCCTAACTGCAAACATGTGATGTGGTCGAAATTATATCACGTACATTAAGGATACAATGCTCAAATAAAAAAATAATTAGTGGCCAATATATGCAACACCACCAAGTGTTCTGAGAAGAAGTGCACTTGTAAACAGAGGTCGGTACATGGATTGTCAAGCAATTCAGCACTACACATATTTTCCAATGCCATGCGTAACCAGAGTCTACAACCAGCCACCCGCCTGTGCCCATCTACACAGCACTGTATGTAACACTACACCGGAACACAGGGTTCTTCGAAATAGAGCCTACACTAGTCCACCCAGGTTATTCTGAGAAGGAAACACTCTGTTAACTGCTTTTTTCACTGGAACAGCAGCAGAAGCTACCGCAGAGTCTATAGAACCACTGCTGCCTTTCTTCCCAGCAGCCCATCTGTATCCTACTCGGATAGGCTGCTCATGCTCAAGCCTTGATGTGTGCTCACTGCTTCTTCCCAGAACCAGCAGCAGCGGCAGCCACAGCAGCCAATTGAGCCACTGCTGCCCACCCTCCCAGCAGCCCATCTGTATCCTACTCGGATAAGCTGCTCATGCTCAAGCCCTGATGCGTGCTCACTGCTTCTTCCCAGAACCAGCAGCAGCCACAGCAGAGCCAATGGAACCACCTCTGCCCATCTTCCCAGCAGCCCACCTGTATCCCGCTTTCTCCCGTATCTCCCTCACTCCCCTCTCCATCACCCCTCTACCCACCCTCACCATTCTATCTGCCTCCTCCCTCCCCATCGCCACCATCCTCTCCCCTACCTCCCTCACTCCCTCTATCCTCCTTGCCACCTCCCCTCCCACTCGCTCCCGCACCATCCTCGCACCTTCCTTCAAATCAGCATTCTGCAGCTCCTGCACCTTCCTGGCAGCTTCCTCTGTCCTTTTACTCAACGACCGCTGCAGGCTGCCATCCGCCACGCTGGCAGCCAGACCAGACGCCACGTCAGCAGAACGTTCTTTGATTCTCACAAGATTCTTGGCAACGCCGTGTTTTGCCTCCTCTGCTCTCTGTTGAATCAAATCCGCCCACCAGCCCGGGGGGAGAATAGCGGGTTCTTGGACGCTGTAATGGGGGAGGGGGGGCGCACACACAGTAATGAAAAAAACAAGAGCGAGTGTGAGCGAGAGTAAAAAGGAAGGGGAATGGAATTGCATTCTGACATGGAATTGCATTCTGACATGGAATTGCATTCTGACATGGAATTGCATTCTGACATGGAATTGCATTCTGACATGGAATTGCATTCTGACATGGAATTGCATTCTGACATGGAATTGCATTCTGACATGGAATTGCATTCTGACATGGAATTGCATTCTGACATGGAATTGCATTCTGACATGGAATTGCATTCTGACATGGAATTGCATTCTGACATGGAATTGCATTCTGACATGGAATTGCATTCTGACATGGAGTTGCATTCTGACATGGAATTGCATTCTGACATGGAATTGCATTCTGACATGGAATTGCATTCTGACATGGAATTGCATTCTGACATGGAATTGCATTCTGACATGGAATTGCATTCTGACATGGAATTGCATTCTGACATGGAATTGCATTCTGACATGGAATTGCATTCTGACATGGGATTGCATTCTGACATGGAATTGCATTCTGACATGGAATAAGGAGAGTTCTGCTGGTGGCACCGCGCTGTGCCTCCTCTGCTCTCTTTTGGATGACTTTTGAGTCGACTCAAAAGTCACCTCGTTCTGCTGGTGGCACCTCACACGTGCTGTGCCTCCTCTGCTCGCTTTTGGATCAAATCCGCCCACCAGCCACGCTCGCACCTCCTCCACCTAACTTATGAATTCCGACTTTCCCTGCTGCAAGACAAGCAGGCACAACCATCCCAGCCATAGCACCACTCACCTGCCCTCTTCCGTCCCATCAGAAGAACTGTCTTCCACACTCGCACCTCCTCCTCCTGTCTCCCTCTCACTGACAAACGCGTTTTAGAATTCTCAAAAGTGACTCACCTGCCCTCCTCCATCCCATCAGAAGTGCCACCTTCCACACTCGCACCTCCTCCTGCCTCCCTCTCGCTGCCAAAACCTCGCTCCCCTGCACCTGCTACCCCACTTGCCTCTTCCTCCTCCCCTCCTTCCAGCCCCCCTCTTGCATTATTCATTTTCCCTTCACCCTCACCATCACCACCACTGCTGCTAAACCTGACAATCTCAGCTCTGAGCCTCTCAACCTCTTCCCTTAGTGACTCCCTTTCCCTTTCCACAAGCTCCCTCTCTTCCTTCTCCCGCCTCACTCCCTCCTCCTCCTCCCTTCTCACTCTCTCCACCTCCTCGGCCAATCGCGCTGCTTCCCTTCTCGCTGACTCAGCCTCCTGCCTCGCCACGTCAGCTGCCTTCCGAGCCTCTGCCACCTCCACCCGAACCGCAGCCTCGTTCACCGTCTCATAGGTTCGGCCGAACGTGAGCGCCGCAGCAGCCTGAGCGTGCGTAACAGGCTTTAAGGGGTCAAACCGACGAACATTACCAAACACCAAGGGAATAACTGCTGCATTAGCAGCAGATTTGAAATCTCGTCCCCTCCCCTGCCCCTCCCCCTGCCCCTTCCCCCCGGCCTGCCCCAGACCCTCCCCCAAACCCGCCCCCTCCCCCTGCGGTTGGTGCTCCATCCCCCCTCGGTGATGCAGGAGGTCAAAAGAGACGGCTCTTTGGGCGGCAGGGGAGATTCGGGCGGCGTCGATCAGCCCACACGTGTGGCGCAGGGCGGCAAGGTCGGGCGGCGGCAGGTGGGAGTATTCCAGAGCAAAGCGCCACGTCAGCAGATCCTGACGAGTCAAGGGACTGGTTTCAGAGAGATAAAAAAATGGCGGGGAGAGTTAAGGAAAGGAGAGAGAGAGAGTTAACAGGGGACATCTTCCGAGTCAATGGACAAATGTGAGAGAGAAAAGAGGGCAGGGGAAGAAAAGGAAAGAGTTCAGAGAAAAAGTGTTTCACGTCAAGGGGAGGTAGGTGAACAATGCAGGCAAGTCAGTCAGGTCATTGTCTCTCAAGCTGAAAGGAGAGATGAGAGGAACAGAACAGGAACAACCAATCAGTCACTTCAAACAAGCTGTCTCCCTTCAGTTCTCAGGAAACCAAAGCCACTTTTGAAGCATCCATCGGTAGCATCCATCGGTAGTGCTCAGCTGAGCGTGCCCACCATCCCGAGGGATCCAATCCTCCAAATCTGACTTCTGAGTCGACTCAAAAGCCAGACTTGAAGCATCCATCGATAGCAGCTGAGCGCGCGTGAGCGTGTGTGTGTGCACGCACGCGTGTGTGTGTGTGAGCATGTGTGTGTGAAGAGGGAACAGTTAATACTGCAACTGTCAACCCATTACAATCTCCGCTGCAATGCCTGGGCTGACCTATACTGATTTGGCTACAGCGCCCCTGTCCAAACCACAACCCTAATCTTCACCTGTCTGGCCGAAATAGAGTGTCACCCTCCCCTGCGCTCTCCCCTGCTGCGGCCCCTCCTGCCTCGTCCCTCCGACCCAACAGGCTCGGCAAAATGCCAGCTTCGGCCAGACCTGCGAGAGGGGTACGGAAAGAATAGCAGGAACCAGAGAATGAAATTGCAGAATGGTATGGGAAAGATGAGAGTTTTTGAGAATTCTCAAAAACTCCCTGAAATAGGTGGATCCAGAGGATGAAATCGCAGAATGGTATGGGAAAGATGAGGAGATGATATGAGAGAGCGATGCGGGATGAATAAAAAAAACCGTGATACTAAAGGGCTGTAAAAAAAAAAAAGGGGGAACCTCAAACATAAACAGGGAGGATTTCTGGTGTGACAGTATAAACAAGGAGAGATATATCTTCAAAGGAGGAAGTCATCAACACCAAAAGAGGAAGGAAACGACGGTGATAGCTACAGGAGAGATTAAAACAAGGGTGCTATAAAAGGCTAGTTCAAAACAAAGGAAAGTCTCACCTTGAATGGCGGCATAGTCTTTGTCATCAGGTGCCACGTCAGCATAGGCCTGCTCCGATATCCCCTCTATAAACATGGCGGGATACACCCTATCGGTGGGCGAGGCCGAGAGCCTCTCACTGAACGCCATGAGCCACGTGGCAAACTCCCTCCTCGTGCATATGCCAGCTGGTGCCACGTCAGCATCTATCACCTGATTGGTGGGTGCAGGTGTGGAGAGGTGTTGAGCAAAAAACCATCTATTTGGTATAGGGAGGGGATACAGGATATAACTATACCCCCGTACAGGAAAATAACTTACACAATATAGTTTAAAAAATAACTACGCCCCTGTGCAAAGGCTCAGAGTTGACATTTAGGTTGCTTCCACCCACCACCCTCCTCATCCTTCCCTCCCTCCAAAGTCAAATCCGTAAACAACCTCCCCATAATCAGCTAAAGCTCTTTCAGTCCTTCCAGCATGCGAGCATGCTCCGGATTCACCTCATCCGATTCCACCTCCCCTTTCCAGCCGTGTTTTGAGCCACCTCTCACCACCCACGTTGTCTGCTGTCACTCTGAATCCCTGTATCTCACCTGAAGCTCTTTCAATCCTTCCAACATGCGAGCATGCTCTGGGTTGACATGAGGCGCCACCACCACCCTCATCCTCTCCTCCCTCCCCCTTCCCACCACCTCCCCTCTCCATCCCCCAACCTCCACCCCCCTCCCCGCCACCTCCCCTCCCCCACAATACTCCCCCCCTCTCCCTCTCTGCTTTCCTTCCCCTCTCCCTTCACACTCCCTCCCTCACTCGCCTCCTCCCCTGTTCCGTCTCTCCTCTGCTCCTCTCCTCCCTCCTCTGCCTCCCCTCCTGCTGCTTCTGCACCTGCGTTCTGCCCTCGTCTCTCCTTATCAGTCTCTTGAGATGACACATCTGCCAGGAATAAAGGAGAAAGCCCCCTCCCAAAAAAAGAAAAGATTAAACAAATACTGGAATCACTGGAGGTAGTTGCATCAAGAGACTAGAGTTTCACCTTCATGAGCTTTGGAGGTGGTGGTGACTGAATCACGATGTGAGTGTAGCAGAGGGATGCCTGCAGGGAGAGAGAGGGCGGGACGAGACGGAGTGAATGAGACATCTAAATGAGAGCAGTTTTTTCAACTCCATCCCCTTTTCCTCCTCCACCCCACCCACTCCCCTCTTACCTGACCTCCTTTCCCCCTCCCTGACCTCCTTTCCCCCTCCCTGACCTCCTTTCCCCCTCCCTGACCTCCTTTTCCCCTCCCTGACCTCCTTTTCCCCTCCCTGACCTCCTTTTCCC
The DNA here is from genome assembly GCA_947470075.1 of Closterium sp. Yama58-4. NCBI lineage: Eukaryota > Viridiplantae > Streptophyta > Zygnematophyceae > Desmidiales > Closteriaceae > Closterium > Closterium sp. Yama58-4. The sequence continues at coordinate 167,671 of CANIUD010000640.1, read as the reverse complement.
CTCCCTGACCTCCTTTCCCCTCCCTGACCTCCTTTCCCCCTCCCTGACCTCCTTTCCCCCTCCCTGACCTCCTTTTCCCCTCCCTGACCTCCTTTTCCCCTCCCTGACCTCCCTTTCCCCTCCCTGACCTCCTTTTCCCCTCCCTGACCTCCTTTTCCCCTCCCTGACCTCCTTTTCCCCTCCCTGACCTCCTTTCCCCCTCCCTGACCTCCTTTTCCCCTCCCTGACCTCCTTTTCCCCTCCCTGACCTCCTTTCCCCCTCCCTGACCTCCTTTTCCCCTCCCTGACCTCCTTTCCCCCTCCCTGACCTCCTTTCCCCCTCCCTGACCTCCTTTCCCCCTCCCTGACCTCCTCGCCCCTGCTCTGGCAAAACCTTTTGCTCCTTTGTAATTCAACCGTTTCTCTCCTGTCCTTCCCTAAACCGTTTCTCTCCTGTCCTTCCCTAAACTCCTTCCCCTTCGTCTCTCCCTCCCACCCCACCCCTTCCCTGCTCTGGTCCACCCCACATCTACGTTCGATTAACCTTTGTTACACGCACATTCTAGTTCTCACTACTGTCACCCTTCCCATACATGTATCACACTCTCTGCCGCTTCTAAAATTTGTTATTATCGACCTTCCCACATTCACAAACCGGTTCACCCTCTACAATCACCCATTCTATACGCACCTTTGTCGCTCAGAGTCCCTCTGTACAGCAGCGCAGCACCGCACAGCAGGGAGGCAATGAGAAGAAGCTATGTGGGAATATAGAGTCGACTCTAAAACTGGTTATCCAACAACTACCCCGATCACACTTCCCACACGCACCTCTGTCGCTCAGAGTCCCTCGGTACAGCAGCGCAGCACCACACAGCAGAGAGGCGATCAGAAGAGGCTCTGAGGGAAGGGAACAAGTGAGGGACGAGCAAGGGGGGAAAGGAAGCGGGTGAGAGGGAGAGGAGAGGGGAATGAGAGGAGGAGGAGAGTCCCTCTGTACAGCAGCGAAGCACCACGCAGCAAGGAGGCGATCAGAAGCGGCTCTGAGGGATCGGGGCAAGGGAGGGAGCAGCAGGGGGGAGAGCGGAAGGGGTGTGAGATGAGAGGGGGATGAAAGGTGGAGAACCAGACCCCATCACCATCACACCATCACCATCACACCATTACCATCACACCATCACACCATCACACCATCACACCATCACACCATCACACCATCACACCATCACACCATCACACCATCACACCATCACACCATCACACCATCACACCATCACACCATCACACCATCACACCATCACACCATCACACCATCACACCATCACACCATCACACCATCACACCATCACACCATCACACCATCACACCATCACACCATCACACCATCACACCATCACACCATCACACCATCACACCATCACACCATCACACCATCACACCATCACACCATCACACCATCACACCATCACACCATCACACCATCACACCATCACACCATCACACCATCACACCATCACACCATCACACCATCACCAGCACCATCACCATCACCATCACCATCACCATCACCATCAACACCATCAACACCATCATCACCATCACCATCACCATCACCATCACCACCACCATCACCATTACCATCACCAGCACCACCAGAACCGGAACCAACTCACTTGCAATCGATGCCTTTCGGCGAGGACCGATGCGTCCCGGCTGGGCAACCCGAACCACATCAGACGACCAACCGTTGAACGCCAGCTGTCGCACCACCGCTGCCTCACCCGCAGCAACGGATGACGTGTCTCGAGAAGATGCTGAGTCAGCAAAAGCTGACTCAGCAGGCCAGCTCCAGGAACTCAGCGCCAACTCCTCGTCAGTGCTTCTAACATGCCCAGGGAGAATTCCGAATCCTTTATGGTGGTTACCAGCGGGGTGGTTACTGCTACTGCTCGTCTTTGTGCGAGACGATTTCCGCGGATCAGCCTTGTCTGCAGCTAGCACTCGAGTTGCCTCGAAACTCGACTTGTCACGAGCAGCGTCGTTCCCGCCGTTCCCCTCCGCTATGCCGTCATCAGAATCATCATCGACCTCAGCTTCAACCTCGTCATCATCATCGCGTGCATTTTCGTGAACCTTCGCCAAGCTGTCCACCAGGGCTTTGGCGACGTCGTGAGGGATCACGGGCGACCTGTCATCGGCGCGCAGTGAATCCTGGCCGTAGCTTTTATCGGATTCAAAGGCTCTATGACCGCCATAGGAAACCCTTCGGTCACTATCGGAATCACCAGGGCTATAGAAATTGTCGGTGCCAAAAGGATCGTCGCCTTTATCGCCGCCGCTGAACGAATTATCGCCGCCAGAATCGTTTTCTACCCAATCCCAGTGCCGGCTCTGAGCAGACGCGCCGCGAAACAGCTTATCCCGGAGAGACACGTGGACACTGGTAGCGCCGTTTTCGCTAGGTGAGAACCCGTAGCGGCCTTTCCGGCAGTTGAAATTCGACGATCGTAGCCGCTTTATTCGGAGTGATCTCAGTGGATCCGCGTACAGCTGACCCGCGGCTGCGACTCCCGCTATTCTGCTCGAACATGGAAGGCTAACCGGCAGCCTCGCGCGCTCGCCGCCGCAAATAGAGGGCGTTCGCATGATGCGAGCTAACAGAGGATTTCGGTCGAGAGTGTGCTCCGAAGTAACTGTAGCTAGTCGGAACTAGGTTTCGTCACAGAATCAACAATAACTATCTCATGCACCAGACTTTCTGGTAGCTAAAAAGAGGCGCAATGCCAAAGGATATGGCCATGAAAGGCGGAGTTTGGCAAGAAAGCGAATTCGGGTAAGGTGGCTGAAAAAGGCCGAGGGATTGACACGGAAGAGAAATCGTTTTTGTGGTGAAGATTCTGCAGAGGTGGCGGTTTTGAGAGGAGCAGCAGGAGTTTCGGATCGATGTGCCGTGTTTGAGTGAGGTGGAGTCAGGCCTAAGCGAGGGGCTGTGACTTCAGCTTTTCAACCTACATTCCATCCTCCGAATGTCAGGGACACGTCACCTGGGCAAGTGCGTGGCCAATCAAAGGCGAAAGATGGTCAGTGTCGTGGCACAGAAGCTGCTTCTTTGGGACAACTTCAGCTGCAATCCAATTTAGCCAGCGCGGTTCGCAAATGCGATCCCCAGTGGAAGAAGCTGAGGGGTCGTTATCTGCCCGCGGTCAGAAAAAAATAAACCCCATCTGGATGGCATGCGATTAGGGGAGCCCCAACCCTAAACACGGGGAGCCCCAACCCTAAACACGGGGAGCCCCAACCCTAAACACGGGCAGCCGCGTGGTTCTGCCCGAAAAGATCACATTTGCAAACACGCACTGCGAAGATTGGATCGCAGTTCGAATTGACCGTGCTTCTTTCAAAGACACCTAGGTCCGAGGGGCCTTCAGCGACGCCAGGCTATTAAAAGGCTCAAATCTGAATGAATAACAAGTCTTTTACGTTGTTATGAGTTCTACTAAACAGAGTGAGTGGAAGACTTAATAAAGAGATTGTCTATACAGAAAGATGAAACAATGAAGGAAACTAGCATTTATAGTAATGAATTGGACTTTCATTGCATACTTGGATAGTGTGGTTACCAGCGCCACCTCCCAGCCTCAGCAAATACCTTCTTCACTGGCTGAAACTGTTTTTCGTTATAGATAATAAAATGCTAGTTGTCACTAGACCTTCAAGGAAAGTGAGGAGACAATATAACTAGAAATCTAGCTACGTGGACTATTCATTTGGGTGCAGGTTGGCCATCGATAGCCAAGGGCATCATGACGTAGCCTCGGGGTCGAGGACCGAGCCTGCACTTTTGAAACAACCGGTAAAGGTTGTAGGCGAGCAACGCAGTACATCATCGATAAAAAGAAATATATATATTTAATCATTCCTAGTTACAAGTGAAATCGATTGAGCGAACGATGATTGCACTATCGAGGCAAAATAGTACATCAAACGAAAGAATCAGCGAATATAGGGTGGTAAAGGTAACGAGCCGAATGGAGGGTGCGCGATTGGTTTGGCGCTGCTGTTGGGAGATGTCGAGGCGGAGGACCGGAGCGCGGGTTACTAACCGAGCCTTAAGTTTGGGTCGTGATGTGAAGAATGGCGGATACAGTGGTACAGACGAGTGTTGCAAGTGGTAACTGTTTACTGTTGGGCATTGTTGGCGGAAACAGTTGTACACGCAGTAAGCAGGAGATTAAGGATTTTTTTGGGTTGCGGAGCAACCTATTACAATCGTTATGTACAATTTTTTTTTTCAGTCCTCTATAAAAACGACGGAAAATATCTAGCGAATGGTAGCTAAGTGACTAAATGCTACGTATTTGCCACCATAATTTACCACGTGCCGTAGTGTGTTCCTTCTAGTTTGCCTTGATTGAATCTATATTGTCAAAATGATGTTACCGTGAACGTTTGATTGTGTATCTCGTAATGCATATGCCGGATTATACTATGCATAGATGAAGTATGTGGATGGATATAATGAACCATATATTTAATGAAAAATGCATAAATGTAATGTATGTGCTACCATGGTGAAATATTACGATATATTCGGTACTTTAGTGAAATAGATGCATAGCATGATAAAAATGCGTAACAGTTAATTGACCCAGACCCTATGCTACCGCATCCCCTGCCTAGCATGGGGGGGAGGTCGATAGCATAGTTGCTGAATCATCCAACTGCTACATAAAACAACACAATCTGTGTAAACTAAAAAAATGATCAAAATCCATCAAATCCAGTTCAAGTGAACCTTCTCGGAATTGATAGTTTGATCATTTTTTTAAAAGACACAGACATGCATTGTTAATGCAATGCAATATACATATGGATGAATGCACACACACATACATACGCACACGTAAAGACACATACACACAGACGAACACATATGCACGCGCAAAAACTGAGACAAGTCATTAAAAAAGGCAAAAGAAACCTAACAAAGCGGTTTAGGGTGATGTTGAAGAATAAAAAAGAAATGAAAGTGCATGTACAGAAAAGGGCTTACAAAAGGGGAAAGAATGAAGAACATAAAATTAAGTCTATAAAAAATGGAAGGAATTGAGGATTGAGTTAAGTGTCAAATGTTGTAGCCTATAGTGAGGTTTGTCTTAGGGGGTACAAAACTTAGGGTTAGCTATATGTACCCCAACCAACATCAATGCATCATCCATTCCTCATTCTGACATGGTATCAGTTAGGTTAGGATCCTGTGGGATCCCGTTCCTCCGTTCTCCGTTCGTATCTCCCGAGCCTGATCCTACCTCTCGTTCGTACCGGTTCCGTTGTTACCGCGCCTAGTGCCGAGCCTAGCGCCCTTCCCCCCGTCGCCTAGCGCCCTTTCCCCCCCCGTCACGTCGCGCCCTTTCCCCCCGTTGCGTCGCGCCCGTTCCCCCCCGTCGAGTCGCGCCCTTTCCCCCCGTCGCGTCGCGCTCTTTCCCCCCGTCGCGTCGCGCCCTTTCCCACCGTCGCGTCGCGCCCTTTCCCCCCGTCACGTCGCCCTGCCCCGTCCCGTCGCCCTGCCCCGTCCCGTCGCCCTGCCCCGTCCCGTCCCGTCGCCCCGTCCCGTCCCGTCGCCCCTGCCCCGTCCCGTCCCCGTCCCGTCCCGTCGCCCCTGCCCCGTCCCGTCCCCGTCCCGTCCCGTCGCCCTGCCCCGTCCCGTCCCGTTGCCCCGTCCCGTCCCGTCGCCCCTGCCCCGTCCCGTCCCCGTCCCGTCCCGTCGCCCCTGCCCCGTCCCGTCCCCGTCCCGTCCCGTCGCCCTGCCCCTGCCCCGTCCCGTCGCCCCGTCCCGTCGCCCTGCCCCGTCGCGTCGCCCTTCCCCGTCCCGTCGCCCTGCCCCGTCGCGTCGCCCTTCCCCGTCCCGTCGCCCTCCCCCGTCGCGTCGCCCTCCCCCGTCGCGTCGCCCTGCCCCGTCGCATCGTGCCCGCCCTTTCCCCCGTCCCGTCGACCCTACGCCCTGGCCCGTCGCTCTAGCCCGCTCTTCCGCTGCGACTAAGTCCCACCTGCACCCTAATTTGCCTCTTACCTCCTGCTGTTACTCGCCTGCTCGTTCGCGTTAGTTTTCGCTATGGCGACTCCGCGAGTTCTTCGTTTCGACGCTGACGGTAGACCTCTTGACTTTTCCGTCTGGCTTCTTCGTGCTCGCCGTCTGTTAGAGAGTCAAGTCCAGGGGGGCGAGACCCTCTGGTCGCACGCTACTGGTGACCTCCCCGAGCCCCCCGAGCCTGCCGCTTTAGGTCCTGCCCCTGACGATGCTGCTACGGCTCGCTTTGCCCGTCAGCGCGCTGACAGGACGGCTTGGACGTCACGTGACGCTGCGGCCTGCATCGCACTCAGCAGCCTCCTCCCTGAGTCCGAGGAGGTCCACTTCACTCAGGTTCGCACCGCTGCTGCGTACCTCACTGCGATTAAGGCCCGCTACTCTACTCCCGCTACTGTCTCTCTTGGCCGTCTTTTCCTCCCGTTCCTGTTTCCTGATCTCGCCTCGTTTGAGCGCTCTGCTGACTTGATCGCTCACCTCCGCTCGCTCGACGCTAGTTACCGCGCTGCTTGCACTGAGGCACAGCTTGCACTGCTTCCTCCCCCCATGGCGATTACTATCTATTTCATCGCCACTAGCCTCCCTGACCGCCTTGCCTCCGTACGTGACGCGCTCCTGCTGAAGCACCCTAGTGAGCTGACAGTTGAGGTCCTTGAGTCTGCGCTCAAGGACGTCGAGAGCAACCTTCGCTCGGTAGCTGCCGCCTCTGGTGCTGTGCCCCCCCCACTCTTCCACGGGTGCACAGTCCCGCAGTTACCCACCTTCACTGCCTCTCTTGCCACTGCCGCTACTGACGCGACTGCAGCTGCTGCTACGACTGCGTCGCGGTCCCGCGGCAAGGGGGGCAAGAAAGGTGGTTCTGGTGGAGGTGGAGGCGGAGGTAGCGGAGGTAGTGGGGGTGCTGTTGCGACTGGCGGTGGTGGGAGTGCAGCGTCTGGAGAGACCTCTCGTGCAGCGGCTGGTGACTCCACTGCGCCTGCTGGTGGTGGCGACGCCCGAGCTCGTCAGTCGTCTCCTGTACTGCCGGCCCCGCTAGGTGGAGCAGCGGCGTGGTACCAGGCTCAGCGTCAGCAGCGGCTTCAGCAGCACCAGCAGCCCCTCTCCTCCCAGCAGCCTCAGCAGCAGCAGCGTCAGCAGCTGGCTCCGGGGTCGGGGCTGCGTCAGCCCCAGCGTGGTGCTGCTTACCCTCCCTGCACCTATCAGGTTCTGACAGGTCCTCGTCGGGGCCACCCTTGTGGCCGCTTTCACCCCCCTGGTCAGTGCTTTGCTCAGCTCACTGACACGGTCCGGTTGGCCTACGGGGTTGGCGGTCCTGCCCTTGACTGGCTTCCTCTGGTTCAGCGCTACGGCTCCGCTCTGTGGGGCATGTCTGCTGAGCAGTTAGTTGATCTGATTGGTGCTCCTCATGCTATGTATGCTGTTGTTGACTCTAGTGTTTCTGACTCTGCTTACTCTGGTGTTGTTAGCTTAGGTGCTAGCCTTGCTCAGTTGCCTGTTGCTAGTGTAGGTACTTGTGTAGACTCTAGTCCAGCGGCTACCTCAGAGGACGGTTCGCTGTCGTTCACGCTGGACTCTGGAGCCTCTCACTGCTTCTTTCGTGACAGCACGACACTTACGCCTCTTCCTGCGCCTGTTTCTGTGGCGCTGGCTGATCCCACTTCGGGACCAGTCACCGCGCGTCACACTACCACCTTGCCGTGTCCGGCTGCTCCTTCTGGGTCTCTCACTGGGTTTCACGTCCCCTCGTTCTCCCGGAACTTGGTGGGCGTGCGACCCCTTGTGAGTCAGCACGTGGGTGTGTGGTTTGAGCCTTCTGGAGAGACTGCGGTGTGTGTTGACGGGGACTCTTACCAGCCCCTCGCCACTTTTGCTGCTGAGCCGGGCTCCGGTCTCTACACTCTTCACACTGGCCCGCGCGCTCAGCAGCGACTGCAGCAGCAGCAGCAGCCGCAGCAGCAGCAGCAGCAGCAGCCGCAGCAGCAGCAGTCGCAGCAGCAGCAGCAGCCGCAGCCACAGCGGCCGCCGTCACAGCAGCCCCTCCTCCCAGTTCCTGTCCCTCCCCCTAGTCTCCTCCCTGCGTCTCACCAGGTGGTTCCGTCCTCTCAGGTTGTCGCGTCCAGTCCAGTCGCTGCGTCTTGCTCCTGTCGGTCGCTTGCCCACCCCACCGTTCTGTGGCACCACCGGCTGGGACACCCTTCTCTTCCACGTCTGCGTGCTATGTCTAGTCAGCGTCTGGTCTTAGGTCTCCCGCGTGTCTTGCCGTCGCTGCCGCCGTCCCTTGCACCACCGTGCGGTCCTTGCGTCGAGGGTAGGCTGCGTGCCACCCCTCACTCCTCCTCCCTTCGTCCGGCCACCGAGCCTTTTGAGACACTGCACTTGGACGTCTGGGGCCCCTCTCCTCGCCCTGGCCCTGAGCGTGAGCGTTTCTTTTTGGTGGTCGTTGACGACTACTCCCGCTACACCACAGTGTTCCCCCTGGCGAGGAAGTCTGAGGTGACTTCTACGCTGATCAGGTGGTTGCTTACCACCCAGGACACTCGTGGTCGTCGTGTCAGCTGTCTCCACTCCGACCGCGGGGGCGAGTTTCGCTCCGGCATTCTCGCTGGATTCTGTCGCGAACAGGGCATTCGTCAGTCCTGGACGCTTCCGGAGTCCCCACAGCAGAATGGGGTTGCTGAGCGTCGCATAGGCCTGGTCATGGAGATTGCCCGCACCTCCTTGACTCACGCCCGTGCCCCCCATTTCCTGTGGCCATACGCAGTCAGGTACGCCGCGCACCAGCTGAACCTCTGGCCACGCGTCTCTCGGCCGGAGGCTTCACCGACCAGTCTTTGGACAGGGTCCCCTGGTGTCGCGTCGAGGTTTCGTGTCTGGGGGTGCTTGGCTCTTGTCCGCGACACCTCCGCGGACAAGCTCTCGCCTCGCGCCGTTTCTTGTGTCTTCCTTGGTTTCCCTGAGGACTCCTCTGACTTCACCTTTTACCACCCTCCCTCTCACCGGTTCTTTGACTCCCGTGACGTCCGTTTCGAGGAGTCCACCCCCTACTACGTCAGGTACCCCAGTCGAGGTCTCCCGGTTCCTCCTCCCCCCCTCTTCCTGACAGCCGCTCCCCCGCCTGCTCCCCCGGTACAGCCTCCCCCCCCTGGTCCAGCCCCGTCTGGTGTGTCTCAGGCTAGCCCTCCCCCTTCGGTAGCCCCCCCTGTACAGCCTCCCTCCCCACAGTCTTCCTCGCCGCCTCCTGCAGGTGCTCCCTCTCGGGAGGTTGGTCCTGCGACTGTCCCTGTACAGGTCTCTGGTTCTGGGGGTGCTGGAGTTGGAGCTGAGCCGCGGGTTGCAGAGGACTCTTGTCTTCCGGGGGCTGGTACTGGTCGTGCGGAGTCTGGGGGTGCTGGTGCGGAGTCTGGGGGTGAGGGTGTTCCTTCGGTTTCTGGAGAGCCTGGGTCTGGAGCTGGTGTTGGTGCTGCCTCTGGGGGTGGTGTGCTTGGTGCTTCGGAGGTCGACTCTGGGGCTGCCGCTGCCCCGGACACTACTCCTTCCCCCCACCCCTACCCGACCAGGTTCCAGGCTCGTGTTCGCCGTGCTCGTGAGGAGCAGCTGGAGTTGGAGAGAGAGGAGAGAGAGTTGCAGCGGCTCGAGGAGCAGGAGCGACAGCAGCAGGGGCAGCAGCCGCTGGAGCAGCAGCAGCCGCAGCAGCCGCAGCAGCAGCAGCTGCCGTCTCCTCCTCCTGTCTCGGGTCTTCGGACCCTTGGTCTCCCCTCTCCCTCTCCTTCCTCCTCCCCCTCTCCTCCCGTCTCTGGTCCTTCGCTTCCTCCTCCTGACCCCTCTCCCGCTGTTTTCCCTCGTTCTCAGTCTTCGTTGTCCCCTCCTTCTTCTCAGACTTGGGCCTCTCGTCGCTCCCCTCGTGCTCGTCCCTCGTCTCCTGTTCCCTTCACTGACCTTCGTACTGCCTTACTTCGTTCTAGTCCACCTCGTCCGTCTCCGTCTGTGCTTCCGTCTCCTCCTGAGTCGGCTCTCACTGCGTCGCTCCCTACTCCTGTCACAGACTACTACCGCACGTACCGTCCTCTTCTCTCTCGTGTTCTCGCCTCGCTTGTTACTCACCCTCGTGCCTCTGTGTCCTCTGTGTCCGCTCTTACTGCCGCAGTCACTGACTTTGCCTCTACCCGCCGCCTTGACTTCGCCACCGCTCTTGTGGCTGCTCCTCCTTCCAGTCCTCTGGCCGTCGGGGGTGTGTCTGCCCTTGGCTGTGACGCCCTAGAGGACAGGCAGTTTGAGCTAGAGTTCCTGGCCGCCGCTTCCCCTCATCTCTGTGCCATGCTCCTCGCCCCTGAGGGTGACCCCGACGCCCTTGACATTCCGACTCCTCGCACTTACGCTGAGGCAGTGTCAGGGCCTTGGGCCTCTCAGTGGAGAGCTGCCATGGACGCAGAGATGGCCTCCTACAGATCCACAGGCACCTACGTCGATGAGGTTCCCCCTCCGGGGGCGAACGTAGTCGACGGCATGTGGATCTACAGGGTGAAGCGGCCACCAGGATCTCCTCCGGTCTTCAAGGCACGCTACGTGGCTAGAGGTTTCAGTCAGCGCGAGGGAGTTGACTTCTTTCAGACCTTCGCGCCCACCCCGAAGATGACCACTCTTCGGGTGTTACTACACGTAGCAGCACAGAGAGACTACGAGTTACACTCTCTTGACTTCTCTACTGCTTTCCTTCAGGGCAGTCTTCACGAGGAGGTCTGGTTGCGTCGTCCCTCTGCCTTCACTGGCTCTTTCCCTCTTGGGACCCAGTGGAGGCTGAGGCGACCGGTTTACGGTCTTCGTCAGGCTCCTCGTGAGTGGCACGACACCCTGCGTTCTACCCTGTCTGACCTTGGGTTCCAGCCGTCTTCTGCTGACCCGTCGCTGTTCGTTCGTCGTGGCCCCACACCTTTCTTTGTTCTGGTCTACGTTGACGACCTTGTTTTCGCCACCCCTGACAGGGTTGCTTTGGCACACGTGAAGTCCGAACTGCAGAAGAGACACACCTGCACTGATCTTGGTGAGCTGCGCCACTACCTTGGCCTGCAGATCACCAGGGACAGAGCTGCTCGCACCATTACACTTTCACAGTCGCACATGGTGCAGCAGGTCCTTCAGCGGTTCGGGCTTCAGCACTCCACAGTATAGCGCACACCTCTTGCTGTTGACCACAGACTCACTGGACCCTTTCCTGATGAGCCGTTCGAGCCTAGTGGTCCCTACGCAGAGCTTGTGGGTTGCCTCATGTACCTGATGACTTGTACTCGCCCGGACCTCGCCTTCCCTCTCAGCGTTCTTGCGCGCTTTGTTGCGCCAGGGAGACACCGTCCTGTTCACTGGACAGCAGCTGTGAGGGTGGCGAAGTACCTAGCGACGACGTCAGGCGTGGGGCTAGTTCTTGGAGGGCAGCAGTCTGTCGTACTTACTGGTCACTGTGACTCCTCTTACGCTGACGACGCTGAGACTCACAGGTCTACTCAGGGGTACTGTTTCAGCCTGGGTTCTGGAGCTGTTTCCTGGCGGTCCACGCGCTCCTCTTCGGTCTCGACCTCTACAGCTGAGGCTGAGATCTACGCTGGTGCCATGGCGGCACAGGAGCTGCGTTGGTTGACCTTCTTGCTCACCGACCTTGGTGAGCGGCCGAGCTCTGCACCGACCTTGTTCACTGACAACAAGGCGTCTATTCTCCTTTGTCGAGAGCCACGACTGGAGAGCAGAGTGAAGCACATTCACGTCAGGTACTTTCTTCTGCGAGAGTTGCAGAGGCGTGGACAGGCTCGCTTTGAGTTTGTGGAGTCCGAGGCCAACACTGCAGACATCTTCACCAAGGCGCTTCCGCCTTGTGACCACCAGAGGTGCTGTGTGCAGTTAGGCCTTGTTGACACTGGTTCTCGTGTTGCTTAGGCTTGAGTGTACTGTTTACTTTGCTTTCTATATACCTCTGTTACTTCTTGGACTGGCCTTGTGGCCACTGTTGTTTGTGCTCAGACTGTGTGGTGACGTTGTGATCCACCCTGAGCTTCGTTTCTTGGACTGGTCTTGTGACCGTACTCGTTTGGTTCTGCTAGACACCCCTCACTTAGGCTATGGGGGTGTGTCAAATGTTGTAGCCTATAGTGAGGTTTGTCTTAGGGGGTACAAAACTTAGGGTTAGCTATATGTACCCCAACCAACATCAATGCATCATCCATTCCTCATTCTGACATTAAGAGATCTATATTCGAAAGGATACGAAGAAAAAGACCTTAATTACTAAGTTCTAATTTGACCTAGATTTAAACAAAACAGCAACTTCGTTTTTCGTTCTCTTGCACGCTCTCTCCCTATACCCGTGCCATATCCTCTGCCGCTGCTCTTACGTACTCTCCCTCTCTTTCGCTCTCTTTCTTCCAACATGTTCTCACCGTTAAAAAGACAAGGAATTGAGACAACAACGTGCTTGAGCATTTCCTGCAGTTAGGTGGAGGATCACAGAAACAAAAAAACAGGATATTAACGGATGCAGTAGATCAAATTCAATCATCTTCGGCTTCAAAATAACCTAGGTAGTAGATCAATGGATTGTATCATTTATAGTTGCTAGCATCTACATCGCATTGGGCTGCAACCCTTCAAAACGACATAGCAGAAAGGGTTGCAGCCTTGAAATCCGACTCACTATTTGAATGAAAACGACACACTGCAAGGTCGAAATAAGCTTGAAAACGGCAAAGTGAATAAACAAGAATGGAATCAGGCTTATCAACGACCTAGAGACTATTACGACGTTAACTGAAAGCCTAGAACCTATCTTTAACAACATGCATAGCTTAAAAACGGCGAACACGTTAGTAAAAAAGTAGAATACGACATTACGACCATAGAAACAAGCAAAAGGGTACAAATGACTAGTATATAATATTGACCTCAAATTCACACATGGAGTAGATCAGTTTCAAGATCGATGGATTGTATATTTGGTCGTTACTAGGATCTACGTCAAATAGGGCTGCAACCCTTCAAAACGACGTAGCAAAAAGGGCTGCAGCCATTGAAAACTGACTTAATATTCGAATGAAAACGAGAAAATGCAAGGCCTATCGACTACCTAGAGACTATTACGACATAAACTGAAAATTGAGAACCTATCTTAAACAACTTGCACAACTTTAAAACGGCGAACACAATACGCAAAGAGTAGGATACGACACTAAGGGAAATATAGTTGGACCATTAACTACCGGTAATAGTTGAGATATTAGTTCTGACCTTGAAGAGTTAGGTGGAGCGGGAGTGGGAGTAGCTTGCGGGAACAGATCTGGATGAGTTAGACGAGGGAGAGAAAAGAAAAACAAACCCTAGAGATGTGAGTGATTTCATCGCGTCAAAACACAACAGTAATTTAAAACAACTTCGCAAGACAGTAGCACGTTGCGTAGTGGTTTGAGAACGAGCTGTCAAAAGAAGAGACTGGAATGATTGAACTAACAGAGAAATCAGTACAAATAGCAAACCCTAGAATTGTGTACCCCATATAGGCTAACCCACTGTAGCCTAACAAACCCAACATATATAATGTTTGACACACCCCCATAGGCAAAGTGGGGGAGACCTAGGGGTCACAAGACCAGTCAAGGCAAAGCAAGGCAACAACAAGCTCAGGGTGGATCTCGAGGATTCCACACAAATTCCGAGCACAAGCTAGTGGTCACAAGACCAGTTCACATGCAGGTTTATAACAGAGTCAGAGATACAGTGATCACAACCTAGCAAGAGTAAACATGCAGGTATAGATATATATAGTGATCACAGTACAAGCAAAGTCAAGAGGTAAGCAAGTGAGGTCCAGTAGGCACAAGGCCTAGTAGAGTGCAGAAGCGCTGATGGTCACGAGGCTGAAGCGCCTTGGTGAACACATCAGCAGTGTTGGCCTCAGTGGCCACGTAGCGAATACAAAGCTGACCGCGCTGCTGCAGCTCTCGAGCAAGGAAGTACCGCAGAGCGATGTGCTTCGTTCTGTGCTCCAGTCTGTGCTCCTCACACAAGGCAATGGCAGCCTTGTTGTCGACGTACAGTACTGGAGGAGAACGAGGCGGCTCTCCGAGGTCAGTCAGCAGGTAGGTCAGCCAGCGTAGCTCCTGGGCAGCCATGGCTGTAGCGTAGATCTCAGCCTCGCAACTGGAGCCGAGAACAGAAGAAGAGCGTGTAGAGCGCCAAGAAACTGAGCCAGAGCCAAGGCTGAAGGTGTAACCCTGAGACGACCGCTGAGTGGCCTGGTCGTCTGCCCAAGAAGCGTCTGAGTGCCCTGTGAGCACAACTCGGTCTCGCCCTCCAAGCACAAGCCCCATGCCCGACGTACTGCACAAGTAGCGCAACACCCTCTTAGCGGCATCCATGTGCTCCTTCCTGTGACGGCCAGGAGCGACATAGCGTGCAAGGATGCTAAGAGGGTATGCAAGGTCAGGTCGAGTGCAGGTCATCAGGTACATGAGGCAGCCCACAAGCTCTGGATACGGGCCACTCGGCTCTACGGACTCATCCGAAGGCAGAGCTGAGAGCGAGTGACCGGCAGGCAGAGGAGTGGACTGAGGCGAGGAGTACGTGAAGCCAAAGCGCTGGAGAACCTGCTGCACCATGTGTGACTGAGTCAAGGTGATGGTGCGCCGTGCTCTGTCCCGGGTGATCCGCAAGCCAAGATAGCTTGTCAGCTCACCCAGGTCTGTGCACGTGTGTCTCCTCTGCAGCTCCGACTTCACGTGAGCGAGTCCTGCAGTGTCAGCAGTGGCAAAGACCAAGTCGTCGACGTACACGAGGATGTAGAACGGCGGCAGCGAAGTGTCGGTGCGCAGGAACAGCGACGGGTCAGCTGTAGAAGGCGCGAACCCAAGAGCCGCAAGTGTAGTCCTCAGTGTGTCGTGCCACTCACGCGGAGCCTGGCGGAGACCGTAGACCGGCCGCTGAAGCCTCCACTGGGTACCAGGAGGAAACGACCCAGTGAAGCCAGGTGGGCGGCGCAGCCAGATCTCCTCGTGCAGGCTGCCCTGCAAGAAAGCAGTGCTGAAGTCAAGTGAGTGAAGCTCGTAGTCGCGGTGAGCGGCTATGTGCAGCAGCACCCGAAGAGTGGTCATCTTCGGGGTGGGGGAGAAGGTCTGGAAGAAGTCAACTCCCTCTCGCTGACTGAAGCCTCGAGCCACGTAACGCGCCTTGAAGACAGGCGGAGAACCCGGCGGTCGCTTCACCCTGAAAATCCACATGCCACTGACGATGTTCGCCCCAGGAGGGGGAACCTCGTCGACGTAGGTGCGTGTGGACTTCCAGGAAGCCATCTCGGCGTCCATGGCCGTCTGCCACTGAGAGGAGTAGGGACCCGCCATCGCCTCAGCGTAAGTGCGTGGGGTCGGGATGTCTGGTGCATCCGGGTCTCCCTCAGGGGCAACTAGCAAGGACACGAGACGGGGCAAAGCAGCAGCAAGACACTGGAACTCCTCCTGTCTGTCCTCAAGGACGTCCGTGCCAAGAGCACACTCACCCCCGACGGACGGAGGACAGACAGACTCAGACTCAGCGACGAGACTGGTAGCGTAGTCTAGGCGACAGCGAGCAGCGAAGTCGACAAGCTCAGCAACTAGGGCAGACGCAGCAGTAGACTCAAAGGAAGGGTCAGTGACGACAGTAGCAAGGAGACGCGTGACAGTAGGACGCGCAGCACGAAGGGAGTCCGACTCCGGGTCAGGAAGCTCAGGAAGAGAGGACGCTGGAGGAGAGGGCAAAGGGGCACGCAGCGGAGCAGTGGAAGGACGCAGAGACATCCGGTGCGTGCCGGGGACAGGGGGAGGACGCTGACGCGAACCACGACCACTAGTGCGAGCAGCACGGACAGGCGACGCAGGGCGAGACGCAGGCTCACGACGCTCAGCAAGACCTCCAGTAGGACCAGTGTAGGGAGAAGGAGAAGGAAGCGGGGAAGGTGGCTGTAACTGTGACTCAGACTGGACAGGAGGCGGACACTCTAAGGCAGGAGCAGGACCAAGAGAGGACGGAAGACCAAGAACCTGCTCAAGGAGCGGAACGAAGTACGGCCGCGGCCGCGCAGCTCCACCAGTGCCAGCAGGAACAGCACCAGCGCCCCCAGCGGGAGCACCAGCACCAGGAAGACCCGCAACTCCAGCAGCTCCAACTCCAGCACCCCCAGCAGCACCAGCGCCAGGAGCACCCCCAGCGCCAACACCCCCAGTAGCTCCAGCTCCAGCCGGACCACCCGAAGACGCAGCAGCTCCAGCTCCAGGAGCTCCAGCAGCACCAACGCCAGTAGCACCAGCAGCACCAGCAGCACCAGCAGCACCAGCAGCACCAGCAGCTCCAGCAGCACCAGCAGCTCCAGCGCCAGCAACACCAGCAGCACCACCAGCTCCAGCAGGAGGAGCACTCGTAGGGTCAGCAGCTCCAGTACACTCGGTACGAGCACCTCTGGGACCCTCGGCACCAGCACTCTCAGCAGCAGTAGAACCCCCAGCTCCTGCAGCACCACCAGCTCCAGCAGCACGTCGCCAGCGCCGGGCGAACCACTCACGCAGCTCCTGTGGAGAGAGCAGCTCCCGCCGGGACGAAGCACCGGAGGAACCGCCAGGCTCAGCACCACCAGACGCCGGACGAGCAGGTCCAGCACTCTCAGGCTCCGCACTCCGAGACTCAGCACCCCCAGGCTCAGCACCCCCAGGCGCAGCACCCCCAGGCGCAGCACCCCCAGGCGCAGTACCCCCAGGCTCAGCACCCCCAGGCTCAGCACCCCCAGGCTCAGCACCCCCAGTCGCAGCACCCCCAGACCCAGCACCCCCAGTCGCAGCACCCCCAGACCCAGCACCCCCAGGCTCAGCACCACCAGCAGTACCAGAGTCAACAGCTACCTCGACTGGCTCAACTGCATCTACCTGGGACACACCTGAGGGAGCAGGACCCTGAGGGGGGAGGGGGTCTACCGGAGGGGGGCCTGGTGTAAGGAAGAGCGGCGGGGGAGGGAGGGACGCAGTGCGGTAGGGGAAGAGACGGTAGTAGGGAACCGACTCGTCAAAGGTGACGTCCTGGGACGCGAAGACACGGCGCGAGGTGGGGTGGTAGAACTGCCAGCCTGGCGCGTCAGGGGGAAAGCCAAGGAAGACGCAGGGAACAGCACGAGAGGACAGCTTGTCCGCAGACAAGTCGCGGACAAACGCCCTAGATCCCCAGACCCGAAAACGCGACGCATCACCAACCTTCCCCGTCCACAGCAAAGCAGGGGAGGTCTCCGGCATGGAGACCCGGGGGTGAAGGTTGAGCTGATGCGCCGCGTACCGAACCGCAAACGGCCACAGAAAATGGGGAGCAGCCGCATGGATCATGGACGTACGAGCGACGTCCATGACCATGCCGATGCGGCGCTCAGCAATCCCATTCTGCTGCGGAGAGTCCGGAAGCGTGAAGGTCTGGCGGATGCCTCGTGTGCGACAGAAGGTCTGCAGAAGGTCAGAGGAGAACTCTCCGCCTCGGTCGGAGTGCAGACGCCGAACAGGAAAGTCGGAGCCGAAACTCTCCTGGAGCTGGAGACGAGCCGCGCGGATCCAGGCGATCAACACCTCAGTGACGTCACCCTTGCTGCGCAAGGGGAAGACTGCGGTGTAACGCGAGTAGTCGTCAACCACCAGCAGGAAGTAGCGCTCCTGACCCTGCCCACGGACGCGGGCTGGGCCCCACACGTCCATGTGAAGCGTCTGCAGCGGAGCCTCTGTCGGAGGAAACTCGGAGGAGTGAGGAGCAGCGCGCTGCCGCCCCTCGACGCAGGGAACGCAGGTGGGGGCAGGCCCCGGAGGAAGAGGAGGGAGGGACCGGGGGAGACCAGAAACAAGAAGACGGGAAGCCATGCCTCGAAGGCGAGGCAGGGAGGGGTGACCAAGACGGTGGTGCCAGAGGAGAGTCCGGTGAGACAGGAGACGACACGAGCAGGGGGCAGACTCAGGACCAGACCTGGACGCCGCAGCAAACACCTGACCCGACGCGGCTACCTGAGCAGACTCAGTGACTGGGGAAGACTCAGTAGTCAGTGTGTACAGGCTCGACCCTGGCCGACGAGCAAACGTGGCCAAGTGGCGGCCCGTGTCCGCACAAGTGCAGTGGGTCACCCGCTGACGCGCAGGGGTGAACTGGTCAACTCCTGCATCCTGGAGGTCAGCACCCGCCACCAAGTTCGTAGAGAACGAGGGGAGGTAGAGACCCGACAGGGAGCCAGACGGGACCGCTGGACACGGTAGGACAGTGGAGTAGTGAGCAAGGACAGGACCCCCAGAGGGGTCCGCTAGGGAGACCGCAACAGGCCGACTGAGCGGTGTGAGAGTGGTGCAGTCTCGAAAGAAGGAGCGGGAAGCACCCGAGTCAAGGGTGAAGGTGTGGGTGTCCGGGGGCGACGCAGCACCTGAGAGCGCAAACTCACCGGCACCTGGGGCAGCAGACGCACTGGCACCTAGAGCAGCAGCCTCACAAGTACCTAGCGCAGCAGCCTCTATGCCTGGGTCAGGCGGGAAACACCGGTAACAGTCACCCTCATCACTAATAGTCACAGCATACATGGCAGCAAGAATAGCATCAAAGTCAAGATCATAGATTGCAACACCCGCCCTAGACAGCTCGCCCCAGCGAGGGATCTCCGTAGCGTCGGGGAACTGGTGGCGCCACGCGTCTGTCAGCCGACCGAAGCAGCGCTGGGTGGGGTGCGGGCCTCCACACTGCTCACCCGCCCGGTCGCCGGTACGGAGAACGTAGGTGCAGGGGCCAGCACCCCCACCCCGCTGACGAGCAGCGTACCACTCACGAAGCTGCTGGGGGGAAGGGGTCTCACGGGTACGCTGCTGCTGCTGCTGCTGGCGCGCACCACCACCGGAGCCACCCCTCTGCGCAGCGCCACCCCGACCAGCTCCGCCGCCTCCGCCGCTACCTCCTCCACTACCGCCACCTCCGCCACCTCCGCTCCCACCGCCACCGCCGCCTCCACCTCCACCTCCAGTCCCGCCACCGACGCCCCCACCCCCGCCACCACCCCCACCGCCACCCCCACCCCCTCCACCACCTCCACCTCCGCCTCCACCGCCCCCTCCAGCCCCTCCAGCACCCTTGCCCCCCTTGCCCTTGCCAGGGCGGCGTCTCCCGCTAGGGGCAGACGCCGCAACGACCGACTCAAGACCAACGAGGTCGGCCGCAGCAGCAGAGGCAACAGAGGGCAAGAGGGGAGAGGGGGAGCACCCCTCAAAGATAGGGGTACGAGGGTCACCACGAGAGGCACCTACTGCGACTATGCTCTTCTCTGCCGCGAGCAGGCGCTCCTCGAGGAGGTCAACGGTGAGGGTGGTGGGGCAAACAGAGAGGAAGTGGTCCCTAACCGGGCGAAGGGTGTCAGGGAGCCGGGTGACTATGTAGTAGAGGGTGATATACATGGGGGGGGGTTCTTGGCGCAGAACTCAGCAGGAAGCGCAGCGCGGTAGCGAGTGTCACTAGTGCGAAGGTGCGTAATGAGGTCAGCGACAGTGGGAAAAGCGGCGAGGTCAGGGAAGAGGTACGGTAGGATAAGGCGGCTAAGCGCAGCAGTGGCAGGGGAAGAGTAGCGCGCAACTACAGCGTCGTACAAGGTCTTAGCACTCTTGTACTGGCTAAAGTGCGCACGCTCAGAGGTCGGCAAGTGGCGGCGCACAGCAAGGCGGGCAGCAGCATCGCGTGTGGCCCACTGGGAGCGAACAGTGGGGTCAGCATCAGCAGCAGGGGCAGGAGAGGCACCAGAGGTGAGGTCAAAAAGGGAGAGGCCGTCTGCTCTGTCGCTCAGTAGGAAAAGCTGCAGGTCATCTACCCAGACGTCAAAGTCAATGGCCCGACCCTCAGCGTCAAAAGTGAGGACACTGGGGGAAGCCATGACAGCAGTAGACTAGCAGTGAGAGCAGCAGGCTAGGGCAGAGCAGTGGTGGAGGCGCTGCTCTTACCGGGCAGGCGAGAAGGACCGAGGCGCGTCGGCAGGAACAGGGCCGGGACGGCAGGAACGGCGGCTCGGCGGCTCAGCGGCTCGGCAGCTCGTCGGCACCGGCGTCTCGGCGGCTCGGCAGCACGGCGGCAGTGGCGGCTCGACGGCTCGGCAACTCGGCGGCAACGACAGCTCGGCGGCTCGGCGGCTCGACGGCTCGGCAGCTCGGCGGCTCGGCGGCGGCGGCGTCTCGGCGGCGCGGCTGCTCGGCGGGGCCGCGAAGGGATGGCGAAGGGGCCGCAAAGGGCGGCGGTGGGGTCGCACGGGTGGGGCGACGGGGGGTCGCGGGCGGCTGCGACCACAGGAGTCGCGCGCGGCTGCGGCGACGGGAGGGCAGGCGGCCGCGGCGACGAGGTCGCAGGCGGCTGCGACTGCAGGGTCGCGGGCGGCGGCGACGGTAGGGTCGCGGGCGGCTGCGACCGCAGGGTCGCGGGCGGCGGCGACGGCAGGGTCGCGGGCGGCTGCGGCGACAGGGTCGCGGGCGGCTGCAGCGGTAGGGTCGCAGGCGGCCGCGGCGACGAGGTCGCGGGCGGCGCGAAGGGCGACGGGGTCGAGACGGGCGGCGTCGGGGTCGCGGGCGGCTGTAACGACGCCGCGCAGGGCGACGCGAGGGTGGGGCCGCGGGGTCGCGACAGGGGGGCGCCGGGGCCAGCAGAGGCGGCGCCGGGGCCGGAAGCGCGGCGCGACGGGGCCGCTAAGGGAAGCGAGGGGAGGGGAGCGCGACTCGGGCAGGGGCGGAGTGCGCTCCGGGCAGGAAAAAAAAAATCTTACGGTGGGCCCTAGGAACAGTTCCCACGAGGGAACCTGCTCTATACCATGTGACAATTGGAACGAGAATGAATGCATTGAGCAGCATGAGGAGTACAAGTACCAAACCCTAGAATGTTGTACCCCATATGAGCTACCCCACTACAGCCTACACAGACTATAGTGTATAAGTTTGACAATATGTTGCACTCGGTAGCGTCGGTATCGCTCGGTAGCGCTAGACGGCGCTATCGAATGAATCACCAAGCTGACCGCGGGCAGAAAAAACTAAAACGCATCGTGAACGCCATGCCATTCGGGAGCCTCAACCTGAAGCTGGCGCTGATAGTGCAATATATTTTCCAATGTTGAACAACAAAATTAGTGTGAAATTTGTCGCACTATCAGAAGTGTCGCACTACAGCTCGACAAACTTATTCATGCAGGGAAAACCGATTTCGTCCTCCGTATTCGCCGAAGCTCGTCAAATCTCGAATCGGAAGACATGAAGCTCGAATTGGAAAACCCGCAGTTTGGGAAAAAAAAATAGGCTGATACAAACAGCGGATGACAACAGTTTGGAAAGGCCAAGAATACGCCCGTAGTAGGTCGGGTTTGTTTGGGCCTATTGTGTCGGCCTTCAACTTGGGTCTAGAGGGTCCAGTGTTTGGTCATCTCTTTTGTGGACCGCTGGTTCGTGGCTGGCTCGCTGTCTTGTCAAGATGGTTCGGGAAACCTGCGCGGACCAAGACGTATGTAACACGTCCTAAAACCACTGTTTTGGAAATCCACGAAATCAGGTTACCGCTAAACATTTCTTTTCGCCACGACCACCTCGGTCAAACCACCTCATCATCCCCAACCAACCAATCTCAAGGTTCCTCCCAATCATGCCTCCTCTCCCAGAGATCACACTATTTCTAGTTGCTAGGACGGCGAGCAAGCACTCCGTTTGTCCTAGTAACTGATAACTGAATCCAACTGCTCTCTAGGCCCTCGTAGACTCACCAGCGGGAAGTATCCTTCACCAGGTTCGGTATTCTGGGGTTGTGGATATTTGAAACGCCAGCGTAGTGGCACGGGCGTAGTTAGGTTTTTTCCCCATTGCTCTAAGGGTATTTGTTATTCCTCGTAATCTCTGCGCGCGGCCATGAATCCGTCGCGCCCCGGAGGATATGGCGCGCGGTCAGGCCGCTACGGAGGGGCAGCCGGAACACCCGCAGGAGCGGGGAAGGGGCCCGGCGGACCGTCGTCGCGCAGCAATGCGGCGCTGCAGGCGCAGCAGCGGCTCCGCGCGCTCATGTCAAACACGTCGGACGAATCCCAAGACGACTACAGCAGCCAGGTGCGCGCGCTGTCTGCGTGTGCGCGGGGATCGTAGTGTGCCGGTTGTATTGTGCCGGTCGTAATGTGCCGGCCGCAGTGTGCTGGTCGTAATGTGCCGGTCGTAGTGTGCCGGTCGTAGTGTGCCGGTCGTAGTGTGCCGGTCGTAATGTGCCGGTCGTAGTACTGTGCAGATTCTAGTATTCCCCGATAATCACAACGTGTCGGTCGCAGTGTGCCTGTCTTCAAGTGCATGGAGCAGGTCTCCAGGAGCTCGTGTATAACTGACGTGTACAACTGGTCTGGAGCACATTTCTGACGTCATCGACAATATACGTGTCTCGATGTGATTCCTGTAGTGACTTAATACACAGCGTGACTGCTTCATTATAATCGCAGTGCCGGAAATGGGCAGACGCGGCAAAATGTTTTCTGCGGCCGCACGGCACTTGGCGTGGTTTGTTCCGGAGCCATCCGGTCGACTGAACGATTAGATAGGTCTTGGCCATCGGCGTGAAGCTATGTATAGAACGGTGAGACGCAAAGCCCACGCCTTGATATTGACGATGGACGTGCGCTCCTGGTGAATCTCAGGTCATCGCGACAATGAGACGATGGGACATTGGGAGGATGAGGCGATGAGTGAGACGATGAGTGAGACGACGAGGCGATGAGTTCAGGACAAAAGCGATAGGTTGACTTGGCCGATGAGGAAGACTAGGTCAACGACGACGGGAGACTGAGGTCAACGCGACGGTAGATTTCTTTCGGCGCGTCGAGGATTAGGTCAACAAGACGATGAGCTTAGGTCAAGGATGGTAAGGTGGCGTCATCATTGACGGGTCACGGAAATTAGGTCGACGAAGAGCTTAGGTCAACGATGATAAGCTGACGTCATCAGTGGCGAAGACTAGACGGCAGACTGAGGTCAAGGACGGTAGGCTGATGCTGACGACGTTAGGCTGGGAGTCAACGCGGGAAGTCAACGCTGGGAGTCAACGCTGGGAGTCAACGGGATGTCAAGGCGATAGACTCAGTCAATGCTTCTCATTCAGTCAACGCGATTGTTGTTGATTCGTCAAGGATGGGTGGTTCCAAAACGGCTGATAATGCTGATCTGAAACGGGGAGGTTAATATGTGCCAGACGAAGCATGGCTATGTGTTTACACGGTTACAGTTACACGCTGTAAGTTCGACTATCTTCTTGATTATACTATTATGTTCGTGCTGTCGTGAAATGCGTCCTGTCCTGATTCGCGCACTCCGTTTCCCCCGACGTTCCCCCTCTCCCCGCGTCCCAGCTCCCCAGGTCCGGCAGGGGAATGCGCCGGCCCCCCACGGGGGGCGCCATGGGGCGCGCGCGGCTGGCTGGGGGCGGATATGACTCGACCGACCCCAACTACCATGTGTGACCCGTACTTACTGAGGTTTTTTTGAGGCGTCTCAAAGATCGCGCGCCCCCATGTCCGCCATTTCTCCCTCCCCTCCCCTCCCCGCATACCAGCTCCCCAGGTCCGGCGGGGGAATGCGCCAGCCCCCCACTGGGGGCGCCATGGGGCGCACGCGGCCGGCCGGCGGATACGACGCGCCCGACGACCCTTACCGAGGGGGGGGAGGCATGGGCGGCTATGACATGGGACGACGCCCGTACGTAGGGGATTGTACATGGGGAGGTGACTGCGTGGGTAATGGGCAGGTGAGACGCGGAATTGTGTGGGTGTGATGGTGTGAGGGATGGCAGGGGGCGGAAATGACGCATCCGATCCCTTGGGGGACCCGTAAGTGAGGGGGAAGGCATGGGCGGCTATGACATGGGACAACGCCCGTACGTGTGGTTGGGGTGGGGCGTGAGAAGGTGCATGTATGTACATTCACGCATGACCTATGTGTATCGGATGGTTTGTTGCATGTTTCAAGAGGTGGGGAGGCATGGGCGGCTACGACATGGGACGACGCCCGTACGTGTGGGACGCTTGAGTGATGCATGTGTGCAAGATGAGTGCGGTGGATGGGGTTTGTGCAAGATGAGTGCGGTGGATGGGGTTTGTGCAAGATGAGTGCGGTGGATAGGGTTTGTGCAAGATGAGTGCGGTGGATGGGATGTGTGCAAAGATGAGTGCGGTGGATGGGATGTGTGCAAAGATGAGTGCGGTGGATGGGATGTGTGCAAAGATGAGTGCGGTGGATGGGATGTGTGCAAAGATGAGTGCGGTGGATGGGATGTGTGCAAAGATGAGTGCGGTGGATGGGATGTGTGCAAAGACTAGCACATGTTCATGTATGCATGGGTATGGGATGAGTTGCTGCAAGTAGATGGGGAGACATGGGCGGCCCCAACATGGGGCGACGCACTTACGCCCTGGAGAGGAAATGCGTGAACAATCCTTTCATTTTTACATCGCATGTTCCTTACCAAAATGCACCACTCTTCACCCCTCCCACCTCGTTACACTCCCTCCGCTCCTCCTCTCACCCCTCTGCACCACTCTCATCCCTCTGGCAGGGATACAGTAGCGTCCCGGCAGGAGATGGAGAGCATCAAGCGCGAATCAGCCAAGCTCAAGGACGATGTAAGCATGAAAGAGGATGGAAGAGGATGGAAGAGGATGGAAGAGGATGGAAGAGGATGAAAGAGGATGGAAGAGGATGGAAGAGGATGGAAGAGGATGGAAGAGGATGGAAGAGGATGGAAGAGGATGGAAGAGGATGGAAGAGGATGGAAGAGGATGGAAGAGCGTGAAATGGGGCGTAGTTTAGAATCCTGAAATTCACGTTGCACACTGGTGGTCCACACAGACGCCTCTTGACTGACCCGCACTCCCTTTTTCCCCCAATTCCTGCTGCTTGCCCACTCTCGTTTCTTGTCCCTCCCCACCCTCCCCTCCTCCCTTTCCCTCCCCTCCCGCCATCCCTCGTCTTTCTTCCCTGCTCTACCATCTCGTTTCTCCCTTCTCTATATTCCCTATTCTCATCTTAATATGCTCGTCACGTCGGTGTGCTCCTTGCACCCCTTTTTTGAGGCGCCTCAAAAGACGATTTTTGAGGCGCCTCAAAAGGCGTGCTCCTTGCACCTCTGCCCCTCTCGTCCCGCCTGCTTTTGACGCGCGTCAAGCATAGACTCCGCTTAATGTGCTCCCCACTGTGCTCTGTGCTCCCTTCCCTTGCCCCTCTTCCCGCCACGTTTTCCCCAGCTGGATGTACTGACAGAGGAGAATGAGTTCCTGGTGGATAAGGTAAGCTGATCAAGGCGTATATTGGTGGGGGGAAAGTGGGTTATCTAAGGCGTATATTGGTGCGAAGAAAATGGGTTATCTAAGGCGTATCAAGAGTCTCTTTTCCCCAGCTGGATGTACGACAGAGGAGAACGAATTCCTGGTGGATAAGGTGAGCTTTATAGAGAGGAGGAGTTCCTGGTGGATAAGGTGAGCTTCATAGAGAGGGGAGTCAACTCACGATTTTCTGACGTTATGTGATATCGTGGATGCAGAGGAGAGAAAGTGGTTCTGATGCGCAGCACATATCCCCCACGCACACTTCCTCCCTTCACCCGAGTTGACTTTTGAGTCGACTCAAAAGTCAACTTGAAAGTGGTTCTGATGCACATATCCCCCACGCTTCCTCCCTTCACCCTCCCCTCCTCCCATGTGCAGCTGCGCGTGGCAGGGGAAGACCTCAAGCAGAAGCAGGCGCGCGTGCAGGACTCTCCTCCCTTCTCATCCCCGTTCCCCTCTCTCCCTCTTTCCCCCTCTCCCCTTCTACCCCCCTCCCCCTCCCCTCCCTGCAGCTGCGCATGGCAGAAGAGGACCTCAAGGAGAAGCAGGCGCGCGTGCAGGAGCTGGAGAAGCAGGTGGGGGGATTGGGGGGGGGGGAGGAGTGAGAGGAAAATGAGAGGGGGGAGTGGGAAGAGGGAGTGAGGGGAGAGGAGTGAGTGAGAGGGTGGGGGAGTGAGAAGGGTGAGAGTGAAGTCGGGTCGGGTCGGGTCGAGTCGGGTTGGGTTGGGTTGGCCCCAGGCTGAATCGAGTAAAAAAAAAAAAGGTGACCACACTTTGACTCTGTGCGTAGGCATCGGCTTTCCACATCCTGTTCCTCCCTACCCTTCAATCGCTCTCCACTCCACCGTGTTGCAAAACTGAAAGCGTTTTCTCTCTCTCTCTTGCTCCATCTCTCTGTCGCCCTGCAGGTGGCGAAGATGGGAGAAGGGCTCAGTCTGGAGGCCCGCCTTCTCAACAAGTGAGGAAAACCTAACCGTCTTTTCAAAACTAGATACCTGGAATTGAGTCGACTCAAAAACTGTTTTGAGTCAACTCAAAAACTGGATACCTGGAATCAACCCGATTTATCCAATCCAGACCCCTCCGTCCCCTCCTCCCCACCGCCCCCTCCTCCCCACCGCCCCCTCCTCCCCAGCGCCCCCCCTCCCTTTGAGCCCAGCCTGTTGTCTTCCTTCCGAACCATCGTCTCCCCTTGTCTTTCTTTCTCTGCTCCCCCAACCCGTCCGCCACCTCGCTTTGCTACTCTGAGTATCGAGACATCTCCAAACTCGTTTGCTGCACGCATTTCTTTCTTTCTTTAGAGGCGCCGCAAAAAAAAAGCGTTTCTTGCATTTCTCTTTTCCTTGAGCGGAATCTCGTGAAGGTGTATACCGACAGGCTATGCCTCTCCCTCCCCTCCTCGCCCCCTCTCATCTCATCCCCCCTGGCAGGAAAGAGGCAGTTCTCAAGCAGCGAGAGGTAATCTCCTCCTGCTAAGCTAATGCACTATTTCTGCTTGCATGCTAAGTTAATCATCGCCTGCATGCATGATCACCCACCCCGATCTCATTTACTCTTTCTTGCCTACTCATGCCCGTGATTTGACAGCCCTGCCCTGCCCGATGCCCATGTCTTCATGCATATCCTTTGATGGCGTGCTTCAAATCAATTGCCATGCCCTGTTCTCACCTGCCTGTGCGCCCTTGCTCTTGTGCTGCCTGTACCACCTTTTTCTGCGCGCGTGCTTGCGTGGGGGGTGGGCAGGCGAGTCTGAAGGAGATGAAGGACAAGAGCAAGGACGTGAAGGAGGTGGAGATCACCACGCTCAGGATGGAACTCGAGGTGAGGGAGTGAAGAGGGTTAACAGGGAGTTCAAATGGGTGGGAGTGGGTTGGTGGAATTAAGTCACGTGAAGCATTTCAGCAGCCAGCCACCCACCCATGATTGCATGCATGCACCACACAGTCCCAGAAGGAGGAGGCAGCAGAAGCGGGCGAGGAGGTGAGGGCTCTGAGTAGGAGCCTCACTGCGTGGTGATCAGCTGACAATATGCCCCTCCTTCTGTACCATGTGCCTTTTGATGTGCTTTCCCATGTGTGCATTGTTGCACCCCTTGCAGTCTCAGAAAGAGGAGGCGGCAGCAGCGATGGAGGAGGCGAGGCAGGCGAGCGAGGAGGTGAGGGCGCTGAGGAGCCTAACGGCGCGCATTCTGCTGACGCCCGAGGAGAAGGAGGAGGTGGTGCTGAAACGCTGCTGGCTCGCCCGTTATTGGGCCCTCGCCTCCCGCCATGGTAAGTCTGGGTCTGAGCCCCTCAAGGCAGGCCCCACAAGGTGATCTGAAGCATTCTGCTGACGCCCGTGGAGAAGGAGGGGGTGGTGCTGAAACGCTGCTGGCTTGCCCGTTATTGGGCCCTCGCCTCCCGCCATGGTAAGTCTGGGTCTGAGCCCCTCAAGGCAGGCCCCACAAGGTGCACTGAAGCATTGCTCACGCCCGAGGAGAAGGAGGAGGTGGTGCTCAAGAGCTGCTGGCTCGCCCGTTATTGGGCGCTTGCATCCCGCCACGGTACGTGTCTGTGTGTCTGGGCTCCATGAGGTGTGTGTCTCAATGCGAGCGAGCGAGGAGGCGAGGGTGCTGAGGAGCCGCATTCTGCTGACGCCCGAGGAGAAGGAGGAGGTGGTGCTCAAGAGCTGCTGGCTTGCCCGTTATTGGGCGCTTGCATCCCTCCACGGTTCGTGTCTGTGTGTCTGGGCTCCATGAGGTGTGTGTCTCAATGCGAGCGAGCGAGGAGGCGAGGGTGCTGAGGAGCCGCATTCTGCTGACGCCCGAGGAGAAGGAGGAGGTGGTGCTCAAGAGCTGCTGGCCCGCCTGCTACTGAGCCCTCGTGTGATGAGCCCTCGTTCGACAACTCCTGCTCAAGTGCTGCTGGCCCGCCTGCTGCTGAGCCCTCGTGTGATGAGCCCTCGTTCGACAACTCCTGCTCAAGTGCTGCTGGCCCGCCTGCTGCTGAGCCCTCGTGTGATGAGCCCTCGTTCGACAACTCCTGCTCAAGTGCTGCTGGCCCGCCTGCTACTGGGCCCTTGCATCCCACCACGCTGGGTTGGCTTAGGTCTTTGCCTGCTTGCTGTGCTTCACAAGTGGGATAAACGAATATCAGTCTCATCTTTCCCTGTCGTCCCTCTCTCTCCCCTTCGTTATCTCCCCTTCGTTTTCCCCTTCGTTATCTCCCCTTAGTTATCTCCCCTTCGTTATCTCCCCTTCGTTATCTCCCCTTCGTTATCTCCCCTCCTGCCTTTCCTTTCCTCCGCCTCCGCCCCCTCCCCCTCTCTCCCCCTCCAGGTGTGCATGCTGAGATCGCCAGCTCCCGCAGCGACCACTGGCAGAAGTACTCGCCTCTGCCCTTCGAAAAAGAGGTGGTGAATGGTGATTGATGCATTTCCTCTTTTCGCCTCCCAATTCCTCCTTTCCCCCTCCTCCTCCCCTGTTCCCCTGAACCAGGCGTGCATGCTGAAATCGCCAGCTTTCGCAGTGACCACTGGCAGAAGTACTCGACTCTGCCCTTCGGGATAGTCATCGACTCATCTCCCCGCTTCGCTTCCCCTCCCAATTTCCTCGTTCGTCCCCTCCCCCTGCTTCAGGCGTGCATGCTGAGATCGCCAGTTCCCGCAGCGACCACTGGCAGAAGTACTCGCCTCTGCCCTTCGAGGTGGTGATAGACGCTGGCAGGAAGGCCCGGGAGGAGCCCGACGGTGGGGAGAAAGGTGAGGCGGGGGGGGAGAGGGGGGACGGGGAGGGGAGGGGTGCTTGCGCTTGTGTGCCTCTGCCCTTCGAGGTGGTCATAGACGCGGGGAGGAAGGCCAGGGAGGAGCCCGAGGGTGGGGAGAAAGGTGAGGCGGGGGGGGAGAGGGGGGACGGGGAGGGGAGGGGTGCTTGCGCTTGTGTGCCTCTGCCCTTTGAGGTGGTCATAGACGCGGGGAGGAAGGCCAGGGAGGAGCCCGAGGGTGGGGAGAAAGGTGAGGCGGGGGGGGAGAGGGGGGACGGGGAGGGGAGGGGTGCTTGCGCTTGTGTGCCTCTGCCCTTTGAGGTGGTCATAGACGCGGGGAGGAAGGCCAGGGAGGAGCCCGAGGGTGGGGAGAAAGGTGAGACAGATAGGGGGAATAGGGGGGAAAGGGAGAAAGAGGGGTAGGAGAGAAGGTGGGAAGGTGAATAGGTTAGTGTGGTGGGGCCTTGTTCTTTTGTGCCCTTCGAGGTGGTGAAGACGCTAGCAGGAAGGCCTGGGAGGAGCCTGACGGTGGCGAGAAAGGTGAGTGGAGTGGGAGTGTGATAAGGGGGAAATGCCATGAAAGCGATGATTGTTGCGGGACGGATGAGTCCGATTGGGGGAGGAAGGGTGCGTGCACCGGGTTGGGGTGTGCAAAGGAAGGCCTGGGGAACGCGTCTAACTAGGACGACAAACCAAAGAACTGAAGAAGGCTATGAGTTGCTTCTCCCCTTCCTCTCCTGCTTCTCTTTCCCTGATCCTAACTCTCTCCCCACCCAACTTTTGAGGCACCTCAAAAGTCCTTCCTTTCCTGCTTCTCTTTCGCCAATTCCAACTATCTTCCCATCCAAGCAGAGAACAAGCCAGCAGCGGTGGGCACGGAGAGCAACATAGAGAGCATGTTTCAGGTGGAGAAGGCGCTGAGAGACCTGGCGGCGCTTAACTCAAGGTGGTCACTTAGGCAGCTGACAACCCCCCTTTCCTCTCTCTCTCTTCCCCCTTCCTCCCTCTCCCTTCCCGCCTACTCTCCCTCTTTCCCCTGCGCCCTCCTTCCCCCTTCGCCCACCCCTCAAGCAGAGGACAAGCCGGCAGCGGTGGGCACGGAGAGCAACATAGAGAGCATGTTTCAGGTGGAGAAGGCGCTGAGAGACCTGGCGGCTCTCAAGGTGGAGGAGGGCGTGCTGCTCGCCATGGCCCAGCACCGCCGCCCTGCTCTGCTCAAAGTGCACTCTGCGCCGTCAGGTAAGGGGACTGTTTATAGGGGGGTTATCTGCTTGCAAGGTGGAGGTAGGGGTGCTGCTCGCCATGTCGCATCACCGCAGCCCTGCGCTGCTCAAAATGCACCCCGCCCCTTCAGGTGAGTCTTTTACTGTCAGTCAGAAGAACAAGGAGCCTCACTGGGAGGTATCAGCTACCACTTTTGGGAATCCTCAATGGTGGAGGAGGGCGTGCTGCTCGCCATGGCACAGCACCACTGCCCTGCCGTCTTCAAAGTGCACTATGTGATGTTCCTTTTTCATGGTAGAGTGATGTTCGTGCTAAGGTAAGGGTGATGTTTTGTTGTTGACTTTTGAGTCGACTCAAAACTCATGTTGCTAAGGTAAGGGTGATGTTCTGTTGCTGTTGTTGTTTTTGTTGTTGTTGTGTGTGTGTGTGTGTGTGTGTGTGTGTGTGTGTGTGTGTGTGTGTGTGTGTGTGTGTGTGTGTGTGTGTGTGTGTGTGTGTGCTTGCCCTGCTCTCTCCTAATCCCATCGCTAGCAACTCTCTCTTCCTGAGCCAAACCACCTCTGCTTCATCCCTTCATTCATGTCCAGACTAACCACCAATTTTCTCCTCTCCCTCATTCCCCCTCTTCTGTGTCTGCAGCTGCTGAAGAGGGTCCAAGGATGGTGGAGTCTATGGGTGAGTTCTCCTGCCCTACCTTCCCCCACCCCCTCCATCCCTTTCTCCCTTGCCTTACCCCATCTGTCCTTCGTCCCCTTACCTTCGTTCCTCACTTTTTGCCTCCCTTATCTCTTTATCCTTCCTTTGTCAACTTGCCTTTGCTCTGCTGCCCCTCAGTCGTGCCTCTCTCCGCCTCTCAGCCATTCATTGGTGCTCTTCTTTGCTGCTCATTCATCCTTCCATCGGTCTTCCCTCGTTCTTTGATCCCGATTCCAAGCCAACTTGCTTCGCATCCCTCTCTCCCATGTGGTCTCAGATCTGAGCGGTGAGTAGGTGGAGGATGTGAGGTTCAAGCAGAACTGGCTGGTGTACTGGCGGCGGCAGGCGCGACCACAAGCTGTGCCGTAACCCCTCTCTGCCCTAACCCCTCTCTTCTTCTTCTCTTTTTATCCGGCCAATTTCGCAGATCTGAGTGACGAGGAAGTTGAGGATGTGAGGTTCAAGCAGAACTGGCTGGTGTACTGGTGGCGGCGAGCGCGCGACCACAAGGTGGAGCCAGACATTGCAGCGGAGCGGCTGGCGTACTGGATCTCCAGGAGCACTGTCAAGCCTACCGCACATGATGCTGTTGATGGTGAGGTTAAGGGCCGGCTGTGTGGGTGTGCTGGCAGAGAGAAAGCATGTCAAGGGAGGGAGTGATGAGAGT
Source organism: Closterium sp. Yama58-4 (assembly GCA_947470075.1). Taxonomy (NCBI): domain Eukaryota; kingdom Viridiplantae; phylum Streptophyta; class Zygnematophyceae; order Desmidiales; family Closteriaceae; genus Closterium; species Closterium sp. Yama58-4. Next base: position 135,908 of record CANIUD010000640.1, on the reverse strand, counting down.
CAGGTATCATGGGAGAGAGGCGCAGGGACCACAAGGTGGAGCCGGACATTGCAGCGGAGCGGCTGGCGTTCTGGATCTCCCGCAGCACTGTGAAGCCGACAGCGCACGATGCTGTGGATGGTGAGTCAAGGAAGTCAAGGAAGTCAAGGAAGTCAAGGGAGTCAAGGGAGTCAAGGCAGTCAAGGGAGTCAAGGAGGTATGATGGGGCTGGTGACGGCAGGCACATGACGACATTGCAGCAGAGCGGCTGACGTACTGGATCTCCCGTAGCATTGTGCAGCCCAAAGGGGATGATGCGTGAAGGGTGGGCTGGGCTGTATGGCTGTGCTGGTTATGCTGGCTGTGCTGGTTATGCTGGTTATGCTGGTTATGCTGGCTGTGCTGGTTATGCTGGTTGTGCTGGTTATGCTGGCTGTGCTGGTTATGCTGGTTGTGCTGGTTATGCTGGCTGTGCTGGTTATGCTGGTTGTGCTGGTTATGCTGGCTGTGCTGGTTATGCTGGTTGTGCTGGTTATGCTGGCTGTGCTGGTTATGCTGGTTATGCTGGTTATGCTGGCTGTGCTGGTTATGCTGGTTGTGCTGGTTATGCTGGCTGTGCTGGTTATGCTGGTTGTGCTGGTTATGCTGGCTGTGCTGGTTATGCTGGTTGTGCTGGTTATGCTGGCTGTGCTGGTTGTGCTGGTTGTGCTGGTTATGCTGGCTGTGCTGGTTATGCTGGTTATGCTGGTTATGCTGGCTGTGCTGGTTATGCTGGTTATGCTGGTTATGCTGGCTGTGCTGGTTATGCTGGTTATGCTGGTTATGCTGGCTGTGCTGGTTATGCTGGTTATGCTGGCTGTGCTGGTTATGCTGGTTATGCTGGCTGTGCTGGTTATGCTGGTTATGCTGGCTGTGCTGGTTATGCTGGCTGTGCTGGTTATGCTGGCTGTACTGGTTATGCTGGTTGCGCTGTAAGTGAGTCAAGGGGCTAGGGAGAAGAGGCTGGCGTACTGTGAAGCCGACCGCGCATGATGCTGTGGATGGTGAGTCAATAGAGTCCAGGAAGTCAACATAGAGTGAGTAGAGTCATTGGAGTCAAGGAATTCAAGTGACAGGTAGAGGGTACTGGAGCTCCTGCAGCACTGTGAAGCCGTCCGTGCATGATGCTGTGGATGGTGAGTCAAGAAAGTCAAGGGAGTCAAGGAGGTCAGGATCTCACAAACATTTTTGCAGTGTGCCGCATGCACAGCGCATGCACGCATGATGAGTGATTGTGCACACATGCGTCATTTCCCCCCAGCATGAACATGTTTGCAATGCGCTGCCTGCATGCGCAGCGCACACACACACACGAGTATTGCGCACACACACACACACACACACACACGAGTATTGCGTGCACACACACACGAGTATTGCGCACACACACACACACGAGTATTGCGCGCACACGCACGCACGGCAAGGGTTGTGCACCCATGCATCATCTTCACACACCCACTGAACGCATTCCCTTTCCCTCTTCCCTCCTCCCTCCGACCCCCCAACCCCTCCCCCCCTCCCCTCCCTTCCCCATCGTCCCTTTCCATCCTCTTCCCATGCCCTTGCTCCCTCCTCCTCGGGATTGACGGGATTCGAACACGCGACTTCCGCTGCCCCCCCTCTCTGTCATGGTGATGTCATGCTGATTTCACCAGCGGAGCGCGGGCTGATGGAGATCCGCAAGTTGAACCTGGAGCAGCAGATGTGGGATGCTTCCAGGAAGGATCTTGTCGCCGAGGCTGCAGCAGCGGCTGCTGTTGCTGCGGTGGCTGCAGGGCCACCTCCCTCCAGCAAATAAGATGTCTGCAGCACTTTGCTCTGCACCCCTTTCCACCGCACTGGACCAGGACTTAGCTTTCAGCACCACTGTCACCAGTGCCATGCTCGAGACTCACTAATGCACGTGTTTATGCTGCTGCTTGAGTTATCTCTTCTTCTGCATGCCTTTCGTTCACTCAAGTCGCGGCTTCTTGTGTCGCCCATGGTTTTTGTGACGCTACATTCAAACAGAACAGCTTGTATGATGTATCTCAAGTTAAAATAACAGGACGTGAAACACGCGTGGTAAATGGTCAGTATTAGGCTTGTGTAAAGCTAGTGTAAATTAACCTGTGATAATAGATTACTAGTATTGTATTTTCAGTTTCCATACAAAATGCTTTTAGATGTGGGGTATGTGAATGTATACTGGGCACTGCACGTAACAGTTCGACTGCTCGCCCTTGGAATTACTTTGCGACGGGGATGGCACCTGGGCTGCATGCATGGCTGAAATATTCGGCCATTTTCAGGTGCATGCAACTTAGTCTAGGCGCGCTATTCAGGTGCATGCTATCCCGTCGTTTTTCTCCCTCTGTTGCTACTGTATGTACACCTCCGCCACGAAAATTACTGTTCCGTCAGGGGATGCTACAATCCGACTGACACCAACTGGCGCAGCTCTCGCACGAACTCGTCGTCCAACCACACCAATCGCAGCCTTACTGCGAACAAGGTCAGCACATATCGCAATACACCTGAATAAAAACGGGCAAGAAAAATATAGAACCCAATTGGAAACGCATGCAACTCGGGAGGAATCAACCCTAAACACGAGGGCAGTTCCGTGTTTAGGGTTGATCTCTTCCGGAAAATTAGTCCAGGTGCCTAGTTTTTTTTTCCACTGCCTTACGTGACATCAACCCTAAACACCATGAATGTTCCCGTGTTTAGGGTTGATCCCTCCCGAACAATGTCCAGGCTTTCTATGAGTTGTATTTTTTTATTTTCCGGCTACCCTGTCAGGCCCATTTCGTGTGTTGCGTGTGTTGCGTGTGCTGCTTGTGTTCCCCTGACGGAACAGTATTTTTAGTGGCTGACGTGTACAAACAGTGGTAACAGAGGGAAAAAACGACGGGATAGCATGCACCTGAATAGCGCGCCTCGACTAAGTTGCATGCACCTGAAAATGGCCGGAAAATATTTCCAGGTGCTCGGGTTTTCTGGAAAAAATATGGGCTCTCCGCGGTTTACGGGAAGTGCTTTTTGAAAAGCTAACCGACTTGTGGTGGAACTCGCTTCGCAGGTCTGCTCTATGGTTGGTGAGGATGGGGAGTTTGGCACCTGGAAGCTTGACCGCGGACTGTGCCTCCCTCCCCAAATGACTGGTGAAATTTCCCCACAACGGCCATTTCGATCTGCCCGTTCCACTCCACCCAGCCAATTTCGGGCATGGCATTGATGCGATGACGGATGATGGTGAAAGGCGACGACAACCATCAGGCATGCAAGTGATGGTGTGTACTGTACAGTACTGCCCAATGTCGAATAAATTGTGCTCAATCCATCCATCCATCCACCCCACCCAACAACCGTTTCTTCCACCACAACCCAATCCAACCTGCAGGTAGGATGCATGTGATGTAGCGAGCGAGCGACCTAGCCTTTTCTGGGTTAGCGCTCGGTGAGCCCCCTGCATAGGCCGGTCGGCGGCAACCGCTTCCTCCCTTTTCCCGCCAATTTCTCACTCCTGTGCTCACCGCGTTCGGCGCGAAGTGCTCTACTGTACATTGCAATTTGCACCTCTGTCCCATCACACATGTGTCAAGGTCATGTCATGTGACTCGTGTCATGTGACTGGTCTCATGTAACGCGTCACAACTCAAAAACGAATCAGGCGTCACTTTCACTGGAAGCAGAGTTCACCCCCCTGTCCCAATTTCATGCCTGTCGTCTCGTTGGCCAGGCTTGCCCGAGGTGAATTTCTTCCTCAAGACGAAAATTTCCACTCACGCGCTGCGGCTTTTCCCTGCCACGGGTTACCCTATCCAACCCAGCCTCGCCCCGCTGTTACTCCCACCAACGAATCCGCTCGCCCCAATTCCCCAACTCTGCATTGAAACCGTCGCGCCGTCCCCCTACCCGTTGCGCCATTTCCCCTATCCGTTGCGACATTTCCTCCACCCGTTGCGCCATTTCCCCCACCCAATCCACCGTCCCACACCTCGTATGTTTCACCAGCCACTGCCGTTTCTCTCGCGCCACCGCTCCTCTCCGTCCCCCTCCTTCCCGCTGCACCCCACTCCGGACCGCCCAACCCTTCTTCACCCATTTGAAAACCGTCTTCAACCCAGCAGCACCTCCGCGGCACCTCCCTCGCTCGCGCCCTCCCTTCCCCTCTGCTTCTCTTCGTGCTCGCTTGGAACTGGGAACACATTTCGCGGCCAATATATTTCACTTTCGAGAGTCGGTAGCGGTTGGTAGCGCCCGGTAGCGCTACCGACCGAGTCAGCACGCTGCCCGCGGGCAAAAAAAATAAACCCATGGCTTACGGCATGCCATTCGGGAGCCTCAACCCTAAAATTTTAGGGTTGAGGCTCCCTCGGATGGCATGCCCCCGACTGGGGTTTATTTTTTTTCTTGCCCGCGCTGACTCGATTGCACTGCCTGCTTACGCAGGCAGTGCAATATATATTCCAAAAGCACACACGTATCCTGCACCCCCCTCACGGATTTTTGCGTCAGGACCGCACTTCCACTCGTTCCCCTTCGCGTTACACCAGGCCAGTCGCGATTGGGCTGGTTGCTGCGGGAGCAGGCAATTTCTGGCAAGCATTTCTGGCAGCCTGACAGCTGGCTCTGGGAGGGGTACGATACTGTAGCTCGTGTTGCGCCTTTCTTCTGACAGATTAGGCACTTTTTTATTTCCATGACTAGAGAATGCGATGACGGACTGGTAGACGTAGACCTGGGCTTTAAGCACGCCCCGGAGATTGCGGTAATGTCGCGAAGCGCTAGTGACGCGGAAGGGCGGCGCAGAAGGGCCGGATGGCATGGCGGGACGGCAGGCGGCAGGAATGGCGGAGAGGCTCGAGACACGCTGCTGGAAGAGTCGTTCTTAATTCCGAATTCCGGCCACGTTCGCGCCGCGCTCATGGTCGACGGGATTGTGTGGCACAGAGTGGACGAATCCGCGAGTCAGGTAGATAAGTTGGCGAGTCAGGTAGCTACTAAAAATAGCAAGGCTCAAGACGAGCTTACAATGAATTTACAGGTGGTCAGCAGGTGCTGTATCGGTCGGTAGGTACTGAATAAGTGGGTCAATCCAGGAGGGACAGGTCAGCTTCGGCACCTTGAATAAGTGCGATTTGTCCTTTGTCAATCGCAGTATTCGTTAGCTTCGCGAACATTTCGTGTGTAGAACGGGAAATGCTTCGAGGACTCCGTCGCTTGCGGCGCAGGCGCATTTCGTCACATTGCCGTCAATTCTCGTTTGCCATGTCTTCTATGGTCAGTTCCTCCTCCGTCAATTTTCTCCGTCGATTCTCCTTCGCCTATTCTCCTCCGTCAATTCCTGCTTCGCCACGGGGACCTGCTTTATACCTCCTTATTCCTATCCCCCGGAGGTGATTCTTGAGACTCTCCTGCTTTATCCCTCCACCTTTTCGTACCCCCCTCCTTACCCTTTTTCAAACCACTCTAATAGTTTCTTTTCCCGTTTTATCTCTTTCCGTGTTCTCCGCTCAGGGGTGCTCCGCAACCAATCCGTGCCACGACTGCGGCCTGGAACAGCCGAATGCCAGCTCAGCACCCATCAGCGAAATCTACGCCGTCGAAATGCTCCCAGAGGCATCCGTTAAGAGCAGCTTCTTTGCGAGTCCCGTTAAGGTACACTCCTCGGTGTGATACTACACCGCAAGAAGATTTTGTTTGTTTTATTCGTTTATTTCGGTATCGGGAGCTTCTAGCCGTGGACGAGAAAGACCCTTTTGAATGATATCCTGGCACGATAACCATTAGCAAGCGCAAATGGAAGGAACCCCCGCGTGTGGCGCAACGTTGTCAAGCGCGCCTGAGAGTTCGCGCGCGCGGGAAACGCGCGTGAGAAGGGCGCAGATGCCGCCAACATGTCCTCCTCCGCTGTTGTCTTCTCCCCCGTTCCCTCGTCCCTCCGCTCCCCATCGCCCGTCCCTCATTCAGCCTGTGCTCTCCCATTCAACCCCTCCCCTCCTTCCCCTCCCCTTAACCCCCTCCCCTCCCCCCTCCCCCTTCCCCGCCCCTCCTCCTTTCCCCCCATGCCCCTCCCTTCTTTCCCTCCTTCCCTCCCCCCACCTCCGCGCGCGCGCAGATGCATCAGTTCGCGGTGCACACGTTCCGCCGCTCCGCCGACCGTTGGATCCCGCTCAAGCTCGTCTTCTGCCACGTCAGCGCGGACGTGTGCCAGCAGTGGGCGGACCGCATCCTCTCGCTCCTGCGCGCCGACCCGGAGCGCCCTAGGAGCCTTCTAGTGTTCGTGAACCCTATTGGCGGAAGGAAGAAAGGATTAAAGACATGGGAGGCGGTGCGACCCGTGTTCGATCGCGCGGGTGTCGCCGTGCAGGTGAGGCGGTGGTTACCACAGAGTTCGCGAAGTTTCATGGCGAGCAGTAGCAAGCACCAATCGCGCGTCCTTCTCCGCGCAGCGAAAAATTTCTGGAGTTCCGGCTGTCGTAAGCTTGCACGTACGAACAATAACAACGATTTCTCAATTTCGTTGGTCGCAGGTGGTGGTAACCAGCCGTCGCAACCACGCGCGCGACATGCTGCAGAACGCGTCGGACAAGGAGCTCTGCCAGCTGGACGGGATCATCGTCGTGGTGAGTCGCACACTCTGTTGCACACTCCGTCGCACACACAGTCGCACACCAGTCCAGTCGCACGATGTTCAAAGAGGCCAAGTACTGATGCTGTTTTGCAACCCTCTAAACCCATCCCAACCAACTCCACAACTCATCCATCCTTCCATCCCACCACTCTCACCCCCGCAGGGCGGTGGTGGGCTGGGCTGTGTTCCGATCTAGAGTGTTCCACTCCGTCCAACTCTCCTATCCCCTCCCTTCCGCTCCTCTCCTCCCTTCATCCCCTCCCCCCATTTCGCTTCTCTCTTCCCCCCCCCCTCCCCGCAGGGCGGTGGTGGGCTGTGTTTCGATCTAGAGTGTACCACTCCGTCCAACTCTCCTCTCCCCTCCCTCCCTTTCGCTTCTCTCCCACACCTGTTAGGGCGGCGACGGGCTGTTCAACGACGCGCTCAGCAGGCTGGCGAAGCACCGAAGCTGTGTTGTACCACTTCCAACCGATCCCAGCCCATCCCAACTCCATTCCATTCTCCCTTCCCTTCTTTCCCCCCACACCAGGGTGGCGACGGGCTGTTAAACGAGGCTCTCAACGGGCTGGCAAGTACTGACGCTGTGTTGCACCCCTCGCAACCCATCCCAACTCCGCACTCCTCCCTTCCCCACACCCCACCCCTTTTCCCCTTTGTCATGGTGCGACGGGCTGTTCAACGAGGCGCTCAACGGGCTGGCGAGGCGCAGAGGCCTTGTTGCACCCCTCAAAACCCATCCCAACTCCATTCCCTTCTTCAGGGCGGCGACGGGCTGTTCAACGAGGCGCTCAACGGCCTGGCGAGGCGCCGCCATCGCGCCTTCCCGTGCGTGCGCCCCGCGCGCCTGCGCCTCCCGCCGCCCTCCACTGCCGCCCCTCGCGGTACCAGCAGATGCGCGGACGGGGGGAGGAGCGGAAGCGGGGAGAGGAAGGCAGTGGTTGCCACGTTCGGGTGCGTAGGGACGGAGGAGTGTGGTTCGGATGGAGCTAGGTTCGTTAAAGGCAATGGAGTTTGTGCAGGGAATTTAAGATTAGGAGGTGGTTTAGGAGCTGATTTGGGATCAGGAAACGATCTGGAAAAACTGCCAGCGTGGCAGGGTGCTACGACCGCAGAGAAAGAAGAGGAGGAAGAGGACGGGGAAGAGGGGGAAGTGAAGGCAGGTGAAACAGCCCAGGAGGTTGTGGTTGTTACTGATGGCGACGCTGCTTATGCTGATGCTTCTGCTGCAGCTGGTGCTGGTGTTGGTGCTGCCGGCTCGGACCGAGCCTGCGCTCCAGGTTTGGAGAGAAAGCTGACGCTCGGCAGGTTCTGCAGGCAGGAGAGCGAACTGGAGGCGGCAGATGCAGTGAACCTGGACATGGGCTATGCAGGACAGGCAGGTGGAGTGGGAGGGGGAGGAGTGGGGGAGGGGAGTGGGGAGGAGGGGGAGGAGGATGAGGGGGATGAGGGGGAGAGGGAGGGGAGGAAGAAAGTGGGGAGCAAGGGGTGGTTGACTGCTGCCGGGTTGAATCTGAACAACTGGCGACGCAATGATGAAAAGGGCACAGACACATGTGGACAAAATGGCAGGCGGCACACTGAGGTGGACGGTGATGATTTGCCGAGAGGAGGCGGCAGGGGTTTGGACATTTCTGCAGGATTAAACACTCCCGGTTTAGAAATTCCCGGTGTCTTTAATTTCCACGATGGCCTTAATACCCCTGCTGGATTAAATACTCCTGCTGGGTATGGGTATGACACTCCTAAAGGCTACTATGCCACTCCTAAGGCCGGATCGTACTATGAGACTCCTAAGCCTGGTAGTGGCGGCTCGGGTGGATATTATTTCCCTACTCCTAAGGAGGCGGGCAGCGGGGCGAATGGATTTTACGAAACACCCAAGGCGCAGCAGGCTCGGCGCAGCTTCAGCCGAAGCAGCTTTGGTCCGGGAGTCAGGAACGCGACGTTTTTGAGTGACTGGGGGACGGTGCGGGAAGGGGAGGAGGGGAGGAGGAGGAGGGGGGGGAAGGGGAGGAGAGGGGAGGAATGGGGGAATGGGGAAAGGGAGTGGAGGAGTGGGAGGAAGGGGAAGTGGGGAGGATGGCGGAGTGGAGTTGTGTCTGCCTAGGAGGCTACGAATTGGGATCATTCCTGCTGGATCGACGGACTGCATTGCCATGAGGTGAGGAGGGGGGGGGGGGGGGGGGGGGGGGGGGGGGGGGGGGGGGGGGGGGGGGGGGGGGGGTGGGGGGGGGGGGGGGGGGGGGGGGGGGGGGGGAGGCGAGGAGGGGAGAGAGGGGAGACACAGCCCCATCCTCCTGCGTTGATCAATTCAGGTGAGACAATGAGTGGAGTTGTGTCTGCCTAGGCGGCTGAGAATTGGGATCATTCCTGCTGGGTCGACAGACTGCATTGCCATGAGGTGAGGAGGGGGGAAGTGGGTCTGAATCTAGACTCACGAGGTGGGGGAGGGGGATTGACGGGGACAACGAGGTGGAGGGTGGAGAGGGAGGGGAGCGGGGCATATGGGGCATATGGGGGGCATATGGGGCATATGGGGGGCATATGGGGCATATGGGGCATATGGGGCATATGGGCATATGGGGCATATGGGGCATATGGGCATACAGAGACCTCTTTTGCCCTCTAAAACCCTCTCCCCTTCCAATATGCCCTTCCAATCATCGTCGCTCTCCCCTTGTCACTGCACTGCGCCCCTTGTCACTGCACTGTACCCCTTGTCACCGCACTGCACCCTTGTCTTCCCCTCCTGCAGCCTTGTTGGTTCCCGTGACCCTGCCACGTCAGCACTGAACGTTGTGATTGGCCGACGCACTCCTATGGATGTGGTGCGGGTAACTTCCTGGAAACCCGCCGCCTCCTCCTCTTCCTCCCCCCTCCTCCATCCCCTCCTCCCCCTCCCCACCCTCCTCCAACCCTCCTGCCGCCCCTTCATGCCAACCACCACTCACCCCTTCCGAGCCTACATTCTCGCCGAACCACCCACCCGAACCTACAGTTTTGGCCTCGGACCAAGCTGCCGTCCTAGCTTCGGCATCTCCCCTCTCCTCCTCCCCCGATTTCTCCTCCTCTTCTGTCCCCGCTTCCCCTCCTCCCTCCGCTCCTCTTCCTCCTCTGCCTTATCCGAATCGTCGATGACTCGGCTCCAGGTTGGCGCTGACTCAGCAGCCGAGATTGCTGAGTCAGCACAACCAGCAAAATCAGTGGAAAGAGGAGGAGCAGGAGCAGGGGAGGAGAGAAGAGGGATATATGCATCAACGGGAGCAGCAGCGGAAGGTTCCAGGAAGGAGGACGGGGAGCAGCAGATGGAGTGTGATGTCCGATACGCTGCGTCATTCTTCGGGTAAATTACCCTGTCCCTTGATGCGTACACCCGTAAAACACAAACTCACAAAACAAGTAACAACATTACCCTGTCCCACCTTTCTACATTCGTTCCTTCCTTCTCTTACCCCTGCCCCTCTTCCACTTCCCCTCTTCCCTTCCGTCAACTCCCCCTCCCCCCTTCGTTGACCAAGTTTTCCGACTTTCCACCCACTCCCCTCCCCCTTTCTCCCAACCTCCCCCTCCCCCCAGCTACGGTTTCTATGGTGCAGCGACCAAGGAGAGTGAGGCACTGAGGTGGATGGGATCCGCCTATGTCTGTGCCACTGGGCTCTCACGCGCGAGTCCCCCTCTTGTTCCCCCCCTCCCCTCCCCCTCTCCCCCTCTCCCCCTCTCCCCCTCTCCCCCTCTCCCCCTCTCCCCCTCTTCCCTCCCCCTCACCTTGCAGCTACGGCTTCTATGGTGCAGTGACCAAGGAGAGTGAGGCACTGAGGTGGATGGGGCCCGCTCGTTACGACTATGCGGGGTTCATGACTTACATGCGCCACAGGTGGGTGGGTGAGACTTATGGGTGTGGGGAAAGCATCAGATGCATGGAGTCGCGTTCAGGTGCATTTGCACAGTGGGGCACTCTCAGGTGTATGGGTCTGGCCAGATACGACTATGCGGGGTTCATGACTTACATGTGCCACAGGTGGATGGGTGTGGTGGGATCAATGTGATGTGGGGGGTCATATGCATGTGCCACAGTTGGGTTGGACCCGTCCGTTACGACTATGCGGGGTTCATGACCTACATGCGCCACAGGTGGGTGGCAGGCACAAGTGGGTGGGTGTGGGTAAGCAGATGCATACAGGTTTGGTCCTCCGATGCATGGATTCGCGCCGAGGTGGATGGGCCCCGCTCGTTACGACTATGCGGGGTTCATGACATACATGCGCCACAGGTGGGTGGCACAGGTGGGTGGGTATGACAGGTGTGTGTGACAGATGAGTGCGAGTGGGGGGATCAATGTGAAGGGCGGGGTTGGCAAAGGTGGATGGGGCCTGCTAGATACGACGACTATGCGGGGTTCTCATGACATACGTGCGCCACAGGTGCGTGGGTGTGTATGGAAGTTCAGAAACTTACACATGCAGCAGAGTTGGGGATGGGATTGGGCCTGCTAGATACGACGACTATGCGGGGTTCTCATGACATACGTGCGCCACAGGTGGGTGGGAAACTCAGGTGGGCGAAAAGGAGGGGGGGGGGGGGGGGGGTGTATCACTACTCAAAATCGTGAAATTTTGCCCTCTCCCTCACATGCCCCTCATCTCCCTCATTCACCCCCTTTCCCCTCACCTCTTCCTCCAAATTATCTCCTACTCTGCACTCTCCTCCTCCTCCCAACCAGGTCGTACGAAGCAGAGGTGTCATTCTTCCACGTGCCCGAGCCAGACCAACCGTCAATGAACAGACGAGGGTAACTCAACTCACTGCCTTTTCACACCTTCATGCTCCTGCCCCTCTCCCCCTTTTCCACCCCCCCAACCAGGTCGTATGAAGCAGAGGTGTCATTCTTCCATGTGCCCGAGCCAGATCAGCCGTCCATGCACAGAAGCAGGTAACGCTGCCACACTATGTGTCGAAAGACGCGTCCTGCGTCCTGGACGATTGCGTCCAGACGCATGCGTCCAGACGCAGGACGCGTCACCTGGACCTGTAAGACGCACCCCAAGACGCAATCTCGGGCAGGGCAAAAAAAAACCCCGGGCAGGCCAAAAAAAAGTGTATAGGGCTTGGCAGAGGGGGGGGGGAGAGACGTACCACAGTTTTCAAAGCAAATTTTTCCACAACCTCAAATTTTACTCCCAACATTTTTTACTAAGGTGAGTCACGCGTCACGCATGGCACAAGGTCTCACACACATTAAGTTTAATCCAAGCATTTACGACCATCGGTAAGACTACTAATCTACCATTGCACTGCATCTAGTCAACCAGCACATCAAACATCCCCATCATCCTCCCTCTCTTAGACGCGGTGGAAGAAGAAGGAACGCTCGAGGAAGCCATAACGGAACTTAGGTAGCTAGCCAATCTAAAACCTCAAAGGGTTTTCGAAAGAGAATTGGTTGGGAAGGGAAATGAGAAACCAACCCTAGTTGGTTTGCTAAATGGGCTTGGTGGTGGTGGTGGTGGGCCACAAAAGTTGGGTTTTGTAGATGTGAAGTGGTTGAGAGGTGTGAGTGAATTTGCAATTTGCATGCCTTGTTTTGAAATGTTGGGGGGGCTGGTTTACAATGTCGAATTTGGCTTTGGGAGTCGAAATTTCGCGATTTCGACATTCGCGCCGAAATCGCGAATGTCGAAATCGCGGGTAAAATTTTTTTTTTCGGGCTGCCCGAAAAAAATTTGGGCGTGCGTCCTGCGTCTGGACGCGCGTCCTGCGTCCTAGCGTCCGGACGCTGCGTCCAGACGCAGGACGCAGCGTCCTGGCTGCGTCTTTCTTAACATAGCTGCCACATCACCCCTTCATGCTCCTGCTTCTTCCTTACCCTTCCCCCTTCCCCTCCATTGAGGTCGTTTTTGAGGCGCCTAAAAAACCACCTCAAAAACGACCTCATTGAGGCGCCTCAAAAAAGAAGGTAACACTGCCACATCACCCCTTCATGCTCCTGCTTCTACCCTACCCTTCCCCCTTCCCCTCCCCTCCCCTCCCTTTTGAGACGCCTGAAAACTCCTCCTGGCTGTGACGCCCCAACCATACCCCATGCCGCTGCCTCACCTTCCCCTCTTCCCCTCTCGCTTTCCACTCCCGCTCCTCTCCTCCTCCGTCTCTTCTCCTCTCACAGAACCTAACATTCCCACCATTTTTCTTTTGTGCGATGTCTCTAAATCCCACCGTTTTTCTATCCTTGATATCACATACCTATTGCTTCCTCTTTCCTGTCTCGCTCTCCCCCTTGCATCCTCCCTTCACTCATCCCTGCTCCCATTCCATCAGCACCACTGCCCGTCCGGAGATCTGCACCGTTGGATGCTCGGTGTGTGCCAACGGCCAGGATCTCTCGCTGCTGGCACGATCAGCCTTGGGATTCGAGGCCATAGGCCCCTCCCAGTCAGCTGTGGGACTGGCCACCCTTCTCACCCCTCTCAACCGCACTGCTGGTGATTCTGCTGCTGTTGATTTAGCTGATGCCGAAGCTGCTGCTGATGCTGCTGCTGCAGTTTCACCTTCCTACCAGCCTCCTCCTGCCGCTCCCGACGCTGCTGCTGCTACAGCCACAGAAGCCGATAAGCACAAGCTCCCCTCACCTCCTCCCCTAGAAGCTGCTGATGCTGACGTGGCAGCGCCGGATTCGCCGCATCTGCCGACGTGGGACGAGGCGACGCCAGGCTGGCGCACCGTGAGAGGCCGGTTTCACAGCGTGGGCGGCGCAGTGATCTCGTGCCGCAATGACAAGGCGCCAGATGGCGTCGCGGCACACGCCCACCTGGCAGATGGGAATCTGAATCTCATTATGATTCGCGAGTGCTCGCGGGCCGAATACCTCCAGTGAGTAGCTTTTACCTCCAGTAGTCACCACTCCTGTCGTTCGCGTACCACAATCTCTTCACACACGCCCACCCAACGGATGTGTGTGATAAGTCGAGTTTTGAGTCGACTCAAAACTCGTTCCCGTGCCGCAATCTCTTCACACACACCCACCCAACGGATGGGAATCTGAACCTTATCATGATCCGCGAGTGCTCACGCACAGAATACCTCCAGTGAGTGCGTTCTTTCTTCCTTTTTTTTTTTTTTTTTTTTCCACTCATTTTCTTTAAGAGTATTTGTGACAGCAAAGATGTCTCACTGTGACGCAGATTCACTCTTTGGAGATTTCAAACTGTGAATCCATCTGTTATAAGATCTCAATACATATACCATGTATATATATGTCGGTCCATCTATCCATCCACTCGCAGGCAGCTGCTGTGTCTGGCCATCAAGGGAGCAGATCCCCTCAACTTCCACTTCGTCCAGCACCACAAGGTGTGTCACTCACAGCACCGCTTCACACCGAATCACACCCACTTACACGATATCGCATCTCCTCACACCGCTTCACACCGAATCACACCATTCCTCAGCTCTCGCTATGCCTGGCCATCAAGGGCGCAGATTCCCTCAATCGCCCCTTTCATCCAGCACCACAAGGTGGGTTCGATTCTCACTTTCTCCACCGCTGTGCACCGTTTCACACCATCCCACACCATTTTCCATCCTACCTATCCTCACAGACGGATGTTTGCAGTGAGCAAAGCCACACTCAGTCAGGTAGGTATATCAGGTGAACAGATTCCCAAACTTCTCACGCCATCTCTCACCATCTCTCACCATCTCAACCCATCTCAACCCATCTCAGTTGTTTCCCACACTCTCTCTACTCCGTCATCCCCACTCTTCTCCCATACTCCCTCCCCCTCCGCAAATCCCAGACCCCAGCATTCACGTTCAAAGCCATGGGGGAGCAGGGCTTTTGGAATGTGGATGGGAAACTGGTGGAGGCGAGTGGGCTGTCAGCGATGATTGCTCTCCCTGCAGAAAATGTGTCGTGGGCCATTGTTACGAGGTGACTTTTGAGTCGACTCAAAAGTCAACTGGTGGAGGCGAGTAGGCTGCCAGCGCAGCTTTATCCCCCCAACCCTCTCCTCACCTACCCTCTGTCCCCCACCCCCCCTCTCCCAGACCCCAGCATTCACGTTCAAAGACATGGGGGAACAGGGCTTTTGGAATGTGGATGGCCAACTGGTGGAGGCGAGTGAGCTGGCGGCTTAGTGCTCCCCATCGTCCCAAATCCACTCCCCTTCTCCCAGACCCCCCAGCGTTTACGTTCAAAGCCACAGGGGAACAAGGTTTTGGAATGTGAGCGGCGAACTGGTGGAGGCGAGTGAGCTGTCGGCTTAATACTTCCCCTTATCACCATCCCTCCCTCCCCTCTCCCCTCCACCCTGATTTTCCTCCCCTTCCCCACCTACAGACCCCAGCGTTCACATTCAAGGCCATGGGGGAGCAGGGCTTTTGGAATGTGGACGGTGAACTGGTGGAGGCGAGTGAGCTGTCGGCGCAGGTGTTCCGAGGGATGGTGGACATGTTTGGCAGCGGACCAGATGTGTGAGGTGTGAAGGAATGTGAGGGAGTGGGGAAGTGAAGGAGATGACAAGTGTAGACTAGGCAGGAGTGTGAAGTCTGAGGGAGTGAGGGAGTGGGAAGGGTGATGATGATGGAGTCGGGGAGTGATGATGTACATGTTGGAGGGGTGTATTGAGCTGTAAAGAATTTCTAACATGCACCTAATGGTGTGTGTGTGGTAGAGGATAGTACGGTAGGTAGTGGCATGTGCATAGAGTGTTGTTGGTCGGATCTTATGTATATCTCTATTGCAGTATGAGTTGCACGTTAAATTTTGTAGGTCATATGCATGTGTAGTGTTATGTTGCAGTTTTCCTACAGCTGTGCTCTCTTGGTTGGGACCAGACCCCTAGATTCGTTTTGAGGCACGCTGATCGATCAGCGTGCAGCCCTGTTATAAACTCTCCGAGTCAGAGTGGCCCCAAAACTTTAGGCTGAAAAATCAGACAACTCAAAGTTTTTTAGGCTGAACTTTCAGCGTTAGCTGTAAAACTTAAAGGCAGGGTCTTAAGTAGACCAAGTGTTTTGCAGTCGATGGAAAAAGCGCCTGTCTGATTGGTTCACAATTATGGGACCAAAGTTTTGTCAAATTAAGACTCGCCAAAGAACCCACTTTTCACCCAAGTGCTTTGCAGTTGCACAGCCAATCCGTACATGAGACCCTGTCTTTAAGCTGATCATGCACTTTCATAAAAACACAAGAAACATCTCACATATCTGATGGGACACAAGGCTTTGGTTTTCTGCCTTGGTTTTCTGCCTTGAACCATGTAAGGAATTTTTCCGAATTCCTTATCGGGGTTGACTGCTTCGCATACAACCCGATTTTCGGATTTTGCATGTTCGGCCGATTTCAACGCTGCCGAGGCTCCTCGCGTCGCCTTCGGCATTTCCCATCGCCAAACCTGCTCCAAACCGCGCTCGTCCGAGTTCTTCCCCCGCTAGGATAGCCCTACATTAGTCTGCACATTCATTGTATTCTCAGTTGGTTGAATCACAGCCTCGTTATTCGTTTACCTGCGCACTCCTTTTACAACTCATAACAAACCAAAGGAATGTGTAAGCATTTATGAATGTAGTTTTGCACCACCTTCATAATACACTCCCAGTGATCTGGTGCTCCGTGCCATTCGTTGTGGTTCCCACTTCACCCGATTGGCTTCTGAACTTGCGCTGGCTCATCCATTGATGGTGACGCGTCCGATCGCGGCCAATCACTGCATGCTGCAACTCCACATTATTCTTCGCCTGCGATGTCAGCGATTTCGTCAGAGTCGTCGTTTGCCAATCGTAAGAGCCAGCGATCCGAGGACTGCCCCAACCATGAGTCCACAACTGTTCTCCATCACTCATTCCCCCACTCCAATCTCCAAGCTTGAGGGTGTCAGAGGGACACTTGATAATGCCGTCAAATACACGAGGGCGGAGCAGACAGAGGGCTGATTGGCTGAACCTCCGCTAGATTTGATGGGCGGACAATTTCCGTCACGCAACACAACCTTGAGGTTGGTTTTTGCGGGGCGTCGCAAGGGTGGTGCTGGCGGTACGGCGGAGCCAAACGGTTGAGGGAGGCTGTGTGGTGGTCGTGGTGGGTGATGCGGTAGGGGCTATCCTCCCCCACTCATTTGATTTGAAAGCTGCACGGTTCTGTCTGGTGCATTACGGTCAAAAGCAGTAACTTACTGTAACCGCGTTCTACCGTGCAATAACGTCCAGAACCGCAACGTACCATCAGCGGACGAATGCGCGGAACATCCTGTGATAAGGGCGGGCCATAGCTTGTATGGTCACAGTTGATATGTTCATTGTTCAGGTTCGTGAACAACGCGGTTGAAAGCGGTCAAGCAGAATCACCGCTCTAGAATGCACACCAGCGTACTTAACCGCAGTAATAAACGGAAATAGACTGCTGGCTCCCACCTCTGTCCCTAGTTCAATTCACAACACCACAGCCGCAACATCTCACCATTACTACTGCAGTTGACCTTCTGTTAGTATCTTGCACATTGCATTGGTGTCAGTACTAGTGCTGAGGAAACAAAGGCATCGAGGCTCCAACGGTCTTTCAGAACGCCAATCACAGGGGCCCCATGTCCTCGCAGCGGGTTGGCCTGTCGTCACCCCATTGGTTACATTCTTGGCTGGGGCTTTACCACGTGCATTTCATACCTTAGACTCGTGAATTTCGTGGCGTGTATTAAAGGTACTAGCTTTTTATTCGATTGGCCTGCCAGGCTGCCGACGTGGAAAAGCATATCAAGAGCACTTTCGTGCTTCTTGACGCAAAGCCTATCACGTTTCCACGTTATTAGCATCCTCAGGTTCCGTCATTCCGCATACACGAGCTCCCATTCGTCCTTGGCCTGTAACCCGTCTCTGCTTTCATCCACATTCTATGTTTCGAGGCTGCATTTACTTCGCAACTCCTTACTAGCTGAAAGCTTTTCCGCTACCTCCTAGCTGTCCATGAGTTTCCAAGTTTGCTAAGAGAGTTGAAGAATAACATCCTTCTGACCACCGCAGCTTCCTGATTTTCATTATATTACCTGATAATACAACTGACCGTTACCTCTTTCTTACCCCCAGGCTGGCACTCGACCACTTCCAACCCTGTCCATGCATGCTCAAGTCCATGCCCAAAGTTTCCGGCTTTTGAGTCGTCTAGAGAATTGACTGCTCGTTAGCATCCTATTCATGCACACTCTACACCATGTCCAAAGTCTTCGGCCCTAAACGGGTCACCGTACCAGCCGCCGCGAAACCCGGAGCTTCTATGTCCCGGATATCATCATCGTACGGCGTGGAATGGTCGGGGTTGATCGCGACTGGATTCACAGGGACGGACGGCATGAGAGGGAGAACTGGAAGGAACTGTTGGAAGACGGGAAGGCACAGGAGGAGGAGGAGGAGGAAGAGGAAGAGGAGGAGGAGGAGGAGGATCCCGTGTGTCCGCTCTGCATCGAGCATCTCGACGAAACCGAAGTCCGATTTCGACCCTGCCCTTGCGGGTAAATCCCCGTCAGCGTTTTCGCTTTTATTGCAATAAATTGTATCTATATTATTAAGCGAAATGAGGAGCGGAAGGCGAGCTGCGTGAAGCTGTTCTTGGCGGGGATTTTGGGCCTGGCTGGCTGGCATTGCACGGCCGCAGAGCCTTCTGGGCTGTGCAGCCGTCTCCTTGTCCCAATGGCTCGCTCGCTTGCCTATCAGGCTTCGCTGGTAAGTGCGGGGTAGGCCACAATCCAGACCGGCTTGTAATATTTTTAAGGTGGGGTGAAAAC
>CANIUD010000640.1:27500-112500 GCA_947470075.1 Closterium sp. Yama58-4 | reverse complement strand
CAGAAAGGCGGAGGGGAGGTGCTATCTGAGGAAGGTGGAGGGGAGGTGCTATCTGAGGAAGGTGGAGGGGAGGTGTTATTTAGAGAAGGCAGTGCAGAGGAGCAACCAGCAGCAAATGCTAGCTCTACAGGGAACACTGAAGCACCTGTGGCGGCGGCACTAGCAGGTGAGTCTATGGTATTGTTGCTTGCTGCCAATGCAGGGCCTCCCAGTATGTCCCTCCTTCCCATCATCTCAGGGATTTTTTAGAATTCTCAAAAAATCCCGGCGGCGCTTGCAGGTGAGTCTATGGTATGGTTGCTTGCTGCCAATGCAGGGTCTCCCAGTATGTCCCTCCTTCCCATCATCTCCCTCTCCTTATCTCCTTCTCACTCTCTCCATATCCCTCCTACCACTCCCTCAGACGCACTCACAAGGGGAGTGCACTCTCATCCTCGTTATAATGCTCCTCATAGTCTGCTGCACCGAACGTGCTTTCTTTTCTGTCTATTTGTCTCCCTCCCCGCATCCTCCCCACTCTTTCCCCCCCTCTCTCTCTCTCTTTCCATCTCCCCCTTTCGAGACGTCTCAAAAGTCCTGCCCCCCTCTCTCTCTCTTTCCATCTCCCCCTTTTTTTTAGTCGACTCAAAAGCCTCTCCATCTTTCCGCCCTTTTTTGCAACCTTGATTGACATGACGATGACCAACAGTGACAGAGCCCAGTGCTTATGATGGGCCTGAGAATAATAAGCTTACTGGTGCTGCCTTGAATAGCAATGATTGCGAACCTTTTGAGTTGCTTCAAAATATCTTCCCCCTGTGTATTTTGAGTCGCTTCAAAATATCTTCCCCTGTGTATTTTGAGTCGCTTCAAAATATCTTCCCCTGTATATTTTGAGTCGCTTCAAAATATCTTCCCCTGTGTATTTTGAGTCGCTTCAAAATTTCTTCCCCTGTGTATTTTGAGTCACTTCAAAATATCTTCCCCTGTGTATTTTGAGTCGCTTCAAAATATCCTCCCCTGTATATTTTGAGTCGCTTCAAAATATCTTCCCCTGTATATTTTGAGTCGCTTCAAAATATCTTACCCTGTATATTTTGAGTCGCTTCAAAATACCTTCCCCTGTGTATTTTGAGTCGCTTCAAAATATCTTCCCCTGTGTATCCCTATCCCCCTCTTCACAACCTCCATTCTGGCGATGACCAACAGTGACAGGGCCCAGTGCTGTGGACGGGCCTGAGAATAAGCTGACTGATGCTGCCTTGAATAACAATGATAGCAAACCCAAAACAATCAGCAGCACTGCCAATAACAGCAGCAGCAGCAGCAACAGCAGAAGCAGTGACACTGGGAGCGGCATTAAGAGCAACAGTTTCAACAGCAGTGCCAGCGGCAGCAGTCTCGGCAGCGGCAGGGAGAGTCATGTTTCTAAGATGGCACAGAGCCTTCCCAATTCCCCTCCTCCACAGTCGTCTCAGTCCTCCTCCTTTCTCCCTTCCTTCCATACCCTTCGCCCTTCTCTTCCCACTTCCATCTCTCTCCCTGGCCGTCCCTCCTCCCACTCCTCCTCCTCCTCCTCCTCCTCCTCCTCCTCCTCCTCCTCCTCCTCCTCCTCCTCCTCCTCCTCCTCCTCCTCCTCCTCCTCCTCCTCCTCCTCCTCCTCCTCCTCCTCCTCCTCCTCCTCATCCTCCTCCTCATCCTCCTCCTCATCCTCCTCCTCCTCCCTCTCCATTACCACACTCCCCTCCTCCAAATCCCACCATATCACCTCCTCCTTCTCATCCTCCTCACTACCTCCCGGAGGCCCGTCTGCCACATCAGCAAGCTCCACGTCAGCAGCGATCCGTGCCACCACTCTCTCGGCGACAGCTGGCGAGTTCATCCCGTCACTGCCCGCCACACCAGCATCAGCATCCCTCTCTACAGACATGCCCGCTATAGCTTCTTATGCTACCCTGGGCGCTATTCGTCGATCGCTGTCCCCTGCTCCCCGCACTCCAATCCGCCCCTCCTCCCCTTCTCCTGCCCGCTCTTCTTCTCCCCTTCCCCCCTCATCTCTCTTCAAATCCCCCTCTGCCTCTGCCTCTGCTTCCTCCTTTACCTCACCTCCCCCCTCTTCTCCTCCTGCTGGTGATGCTTCTCTCACTGCTGCAGCCTCCTGGAAGCTTCCTCAACGTGCCGCATCCCCATCTCGAACCTCTCCATCTCCAACCTACTCTCTCCGAACCTCTCTCGCTGGTTCGGCATCCCTAGCCAGTGCAATATCAGCTCCGGAGTTCAAACCCAAGTTCAATGCTCCTGAATTCAAGCCTTCTGGTGCTTCTGTAGCAGCTACAGCTGCCACAGCTGCTGTAACTGCTACAGCTGCTACATTCACTGATTCCCGTGCAACTGCAAGAATGGTTTCTGCTTCCCGTGCTACAGCTGCTAAGGTTTCGTCTTTCCTTGCCACAGCTACTAAGGATTCCCATTTGCCCGCTAAAGCTTCTACAATCTCCAGTTCACCTGTCACATCTGCTGAAGTTTCTGTTTCCTCTGCTGCTGCTGCGCCTGCCTCCTCCCTTTCCTCCTCTGTTGTCACTGCCTCTGCCTTCGTCCCTTCCTCAATGCCTGTGATGGTTACAGCTGTCCTTCCTTCTGCTTCCCCTGCTTCCTCCCTTTCCACCTCTGCCGCCACTGCTTCTGCCTTCGTCCCCTCCTCTATCTCTGTGGTTCCAACCACCTCGTCTGCCTTTGCTCCTTCATCAGTCTCTGGGCAAGTTTTGTCCTCGGGGGTAGTTGCGGCCTCTAGGGTGGAATCAGGTTCTGGCGCGGTACTGTGGGGTGTGAGTGGCTCTAGTGCGGTTCTTGAGCGGCACGAAGAAGGAGGAGTGGCAGGGCATGAGATGGGGCATGATTTGGGGGAAGGCGTGTATCTCCCAATGACCCTCGACTCCCCCCCCCCACCGCCACTCTCTGCCGCCCGCCAGGGGCCTGTGAGGCGGCTGTTTGGGGATAGTGAGAGCACGGCAGGGGACGCAGGCGCAGGGGGCTTGGGGGGCATGGGGATGGGGGATCGTGTGGGAGGCGTGGGAGGAATTGAAGCAGGAGGAATGGGAGCAGGAGGAGTGGTTGGGTTTTTCGGGGACAATGCGATTATGGCAGGGGATGTAGACAGTGAGGGTTGCATGGCTATGGTGAATGGTGTGGAGATCGGCTCTAGTGATGGTGTGGGTTACTATACTGGTCACTGGCGAGGTGAGGAGGGAGGAGGGGAGGAGGGAGGAGAGGAAGATGGAAGGGAGGAGCAAGGGGAACAAGTTCATTCAGTCATGTGTAATGAGGGGTCGACGTCCCATGTGGTGTATGGTGCAGGATCAACAGCTGCTGCTGACAGATCTCACAAGTCAACTGGTGGGATGATGGGAGCGGGTGAGGGTACTGAGCTTACCAGCACACGCAGCAGCACGGTCTTTCTAAGGAACAGGCCCCGGGGAAGCACTGGCAGCAACAGCTACAACAGGGATTTCACTAGCAGTAGCATCAGCAGTAGCAGTGCAAATTACAGCAGCGGCGGCAGCAGCAGTGCCAGAGTCAGCATTGCAAGGCATAACCGAAGCCATCATGATAACATCACTGGTAGCAGCAGAAGCATCAACAGCAGAAGCAGCATTAGCAACAGCAGCAGTAGCAACCCTACCGGCAGCAACCCAGGCTCGTTTATCCCCTCTAAGAGCTCACTCGCTAAAGCAGCTGGAGCTGTTCCGTTTCGCCCCAAGGCTGTTATTCCCCCTCGCTTTATTTCGCCTACTGCTCCAGCCTTTGTTCCTTCCTCTGCCTCCTCTCTGCCCTCTAACCATCCCTCACTTCCCTCGTCCCATTCCTCCCATTTCTCCTCCTCTCACTCCACTCTCTCCTCCTCTCTCTCCACCCCTCTCTCCTCTTCACACTACACTGTGCCATCCGCCCCTCTCCGCTCCACCTCCCCTGCCTTCACCCCCTCCAAGCTCTCACTTCATTCCGCCCCCTTCACCCCTTCCTCTGCCTTCATATCCCCACCACCTCCCCACACACGCCCATCTGTGGCCTTCCCCACTGCTCCCTCTGCTGCTGCTGTCACTTTTGCCAAAACTACTGTCTCTGCCACTGCTGCTTCTGCCACTGCTTCACCTGCAGCAAAACATGCACCTTTTGCTTCAGCAAGTGCTCCCAGCACTCCTGCTGCAAAGGCAGGACCACCGGCAGCAGCAGCAGCAGCAGCAACAGCAGCAACAGCAACAGCAACAGCAGCAGCAACACCGGCATCGGCACCGCCAGCAGCAGCAGCAGCAGCAGCAGCAGCAATGGTCTCCTCAATCTTCAAGCAGGATGGGACGAATCCTGCTGGCACATCGTTGAGAGCAGGCGCAGAGGAATGGCTGGGACCACAGAGTGTAGCAGCAGAGGTTTCTGGTGGGATGGAGGAGTGGCAGGGGCAGCAGAGTGCAGGGCTGAGAGTATCTGGTGTGCCAGCAGGAGCAGGAATGAGCAGTAGCAGTGGGTACGGACGTGGGGGGTATGGAAGCGGAACCGACGTGATGTCAGCTGGCATGGCAGCAGGACCGACGGCAGCAGGCACGGCAGCAGGCACGGCAGCAGGTATGGTGACGGGCGTGGCAGCATACGAGCCTAGTGGTTCAGCAGGAATGCAATCAGGCATGGCAGTGTACGAGCCTAACGGAGCAGCAGGCTCGGAAGCAGCCATGGCAGCTAGCAGCGGGATGCAAGGCATGGGTGGTCATGCAGGTGCCGTGGCATGGCCCCATGGCACATGGCATGGCATGGTGGCACATGGCATGGTTGGGTCTCCTCCTGCTGAATGGCATGGCATGGTTGGGTCCCCCCCTGCCCCACACTCAGCACACTCAGTGCTATCAGGGCTGCCATTTGCTGTTCCAGCTTGGCAGATGGGAGGTGCACCTGCCACTGCTACAGCCGCTGCTGTCCCTTCTGCTGCTGCCACCGCTGCTGCTGCCGCTGCTGCCGCTGCTGCTGCTGCTGCTGCTGCTGCTGGTGTGCCTGCTGCTGTCAATTACACCGGAGCTACTTTTGGAGCCCATGCCGTGCCTGAGATGTGGTCCGGTATTCCCCCCCAACATGGAAGTTTAGCTGGTCCGGATGTCTGGTCCGGGGCTGCTGTTCATGGTTCGGAAGCTGCAGCTGGCTGGAGTTCCCTGGAAGGGTATGCAGGTTCGGCAGGTCCTTGGGCAGGTATGGGAGGACATGCTGGTCCGGGCTTGTGGTCCGGTACAAGTGATGGTGTGGCAGGTGGTGGTGCAGTTGTAGGGGGGGTAGTGGGAGGAATGTGGGGAGGGATGGGGGAAACGGGTGTGCATGGTATGGCTGTTGGCATGGTGCCGGGAGGAATGATGATGGGTGGGTATGGTATGCATGTGCATGGGGTTGGGGAGGAGGAGGGGGGCTTTGATGGGAGTGGTGGGGGGGGAGTTGCTCCCTTGCATTGTCCTGTATGCCACGGTTATCTTGCCACTTCTGCAGCTGACTTGGCAGCTCATTTGGATCACTGTGCTCGTTACAACCATTAAAGCAATCCTACTGTAATGCTTCATGAAAATACACACACACTGCATACTATTTTTCTCTTATCTGTAAATATTTCTGGGCACACTTGTTAGATTCTTTACATAAGCAGCTTCCGATGTCAATAACGGAAAATAATATTGTGCGAATATGACAGCCTCGGTTCGCGAAGCGCAGCCGCTAACTGCAGTTTCGAGTGCTACGAACCTTGGAGTCTGGTTTGTGTTGACTCACCTCTTGAAACCAGTCGAAGAATTTCAACGCGTTGTTAGTCAGGCCCGGCTGCTACAGTACCCAATCTCCCCAAACCACTACCAGATCAGGCCCAAACCAAAGCCGACGAGTCATACCAAACCACGACAAAGCAACCAGACCAGCCCTCACGCGTCAAATCTCAAAGGCTTTTTCCACCACTTGTTGACTAGTCATCTCGCGTCTCGGGATTTTTTCTCGCGCCAGTCAACCCAATCCCCTAATCGAGGAATGTGAGCGAGGTGGTGCGCATAAATTGCTCCGATTGTTCACTCTCCTTCCCATCACACATTTTCCGCTCTGCCTTCTTCCGTCCGAGTCCAACCTAGTTCATTCTCGTCTCGTTAGAAACCGAATTACTTCCCGATTCTGAAAGTCATGGCAGTCAAGGGGCTTCTTGTAGTCTGCATTGCGCTCCTCCTTGCGACTTCCGCGACGGCGCAGCGTGGACCGCCTGGCGGAGGCCCTCCCGGAGGCCAGCAGCCCGGGGGGGCGCGCGGAGGACCTGGCAGGTCTGGCGGACCCGGCGGGCCTGGCGGGCCTGGCGGGCCTGGCGGGCCTGGCGGGCCTGGCGGGCCTGGCGGGCCTGGCGGGCCTGGCGGGCCTGGCGGACCTGATGGCCCGCGCGGTCCTCCGCTGAACTTGACGGTCGTCGGCAATCTGACGGGGGACGTTGGTGCGCGATTGGCTAACTGCTCCGCGGACCCAACATTTCTCGACGGCCACTTTCACCTCGCCATCTTCAAGTGAGTTTGGGGGATCTGTGCCAATGAAACCCTAAATTTCTTGGGGCTCCGATTGTCGCCGCGCGTCTTCTCCGTCATTTTACCCACTCCCGTCATAAGGGGCCCTTATGAAGCCCTAAGCATATATGCTGTGCCGCATAATTTTCTTCACCCAGCCAGGAACGGGTTACCATATTTTCACTCACCCCCCCGGGGGGGGGGCCTTCCGCCCCGCTTCCCCCATTCCCCCTCCGCCAGGAACGCACTACCACCGTTCCTCCAATCACTCACCGCCCTCCTCCCCCATTTCACCCGTCCGCCCCGCTTCCCCCCTTCCCTTCCGCCAGGAACGCGAGCGGAAATTACAACCTGGCGGTCGACGCGCTCCTCGTTGGCGCCACGGGCGGGCCGCCCGACTCCCTCGCGATCGTGCAAGGCGCCGTCTGTGACTCTTCCGCCTCCGCCGCCGCGGTTCCATCCCAAAATTACAAAAGTTGGGTTGGGCCTATCGGGCAAGGAAGTGGGTACTTCGAAGCTGGGCTTGGAGTAGCTGCCTTCTCAACACAAAGAATCTACAGTGTTGCTGGCTTGGATGCAATTACGTTGGCAGCCTGTCTAAATTGCCTAACATTTCTTGTTTTTCAGGGATGGGTTGGTCGCATGTTGCTGCGAGGCTCGCTCACCTAGTAGGACCTTTTCGTGAAGACGATTGCTCCCTAGTGTTAGCAATGTCTGTATTGGGTGAATGTGTATTTGTACTGCTGTAATAACGAAATCAATAAATTTATTGAACAAACGATACTCGGAAACGTTTAATCAAATGCTTCAAAATGCAGCTGTATTTGCTGTAAAAGCGCCTAGTAGGTACTATGTAACTATTCCATCCTTGCTGAGGGAGTTGCGCGCTTGTAGTTTTATACTATTTACAATGTAGTTACTGGCCCCTGACTCAAAGCATGTACAATGTGGTTACCCTATTTCCAGCCTGTGTCGAAAGTGAAGTAAATTGGTTGTAGGAGAACCTATAAGTACAATGTTCCACCCTGCAATGTAGCTACACGTCAAATAGCATGCACCTCTACAGTAGTCACATTGTAGCTCCGGCGAGGAATTTTGGGATGTCTCGCGTTGCCGGTGGCGGCGTCCGACTGGCAGCAGCGCGACGGCTGGTGGCTGCTGCACGCGGAGGCGCGCCTCGACGCGTTCCTCGAGAACGCGGACGCCGCCACCGTCGAAGCGCTCCTCGCGCTCCTTCCCAACGCGACGCTCCCAGCGGCGCGCGGCGGTGGCCGCGGCAACGGCAGCGGAGGCGGAAGCGGTGCGGGTGGCGCGCGCAGCGGGCAGGGCAGCAGGCGCATGGGGAGGGAGCTGCTGATGCGCGCAGCGGGGCGCGTCACTGGCGCGAAGCAGGGGGGGCGGCAGCAGCAGGGGGGGGCGCAGCAGCCGACTGCAGGTGGTTCCTCAGGCGGTTACCCAAGCGCTGGGGGAGCGGGGGGGATAATGGGGGTTGGTGGGGTGAACGCGACTGTGAGTGGGTATGCTGTGTTGGCCACTGCCACTGCAGGGAGTGTGGCGTGGGGCGGGCAGCTCATGGGCGTCAAACTGCCCTCCGCCGTCGCTGCCTGATGCGCTGCCTGATGCGTTGGCGGTGCAGCTGCTGCTGGCTTTGCACTGCCACTGCAGGGGGTGTGGCGTGGGGCGGGGCGGGCAGCTCATGGGCCTCAAACTGCCCTTTGTCGCTGCCTGATGCGCTCTCAAAGCTGGCAGCACTTGTTGCTGGCGATTGAGCAGGAGGGAAGCGTTAGTGGTAACTCGCTATTTGGTGGTGTATGGTGGCACCCTTTTTTGGCGGCACTCTTTCTTGGTTACCGTAGCTTGGAGCTGTGGGGTGTTTTTTTTCATGTTCTTGTGGGGTGCTTTCATTTTCCTGTGGGGTGTTTCTATCAGGAGAGAGCATGGGGGGCAGGAACGCTGGCAAGCCACCAGGCTTGTTTCACCGCTGACTTGCCATTCTTCCTGCCCCTGACTTGCTTGCGATATCCGATGTTATTATTTTCGTACGATGTTAGCTTGCTTGATTAATGTGGTCTCACGGGATTTCAATACCATATGCACATGTTGAGTCGAGAAAGGACGAGGTTTTTGAAGCACCTGCAAAATGCTTGTGCTCCTATGCCATCAGTGGAGATGTTGTCTCCTCTCCCATATTTACGGCAGTCTGCGTTGTGAGAGGAAGAGTCTTTAAGGCGCATGGAAACTGCTTGGGCACATGGAAACTGCTAGTGCTTATTCAGATGGTGATGCTGCCTCCTTCAGATTGTCATGATGAGTTGTGAGAGGAAGAGACTTCGGAGGCACATGGAAACTGCTAGTGCTTATTCAGATGGTGATGCTGCCTCCTTCATTTTGTCATGATGAGTTGTGAGAGGAAGAGACTTCGGAGGCACATGGAAACTGCTTATCCTCTCATGCCTTCAGGTGGCTATGCTCCCCCCTTCATAGGGTCATGTTGAGGCGTGAGAGGAATACTGTGATCCACACTGTGATGGGGAGCATGGATATTGCATACTGCTGGGGAGAAGGGGGAAAGATTGCAAGACAGGTGGAGAGTTGTAAGTTAATAAAGCATATGGGTTGCTATAGGAGGACTGTGATCCACACTGTAATGGGGAGCATGGATATGGCATACTGCAGGGGACGGACGGAAGGGGTTGGAAGGATAAGAGGGCAGAAAATGGGAAGGAGAGAGAGGTAGGGAAGATGGCTGTGATCCACACTGTGATTGGAAGCATGTATATGGCATACTGCAGAGGAAAGGGAGGGTAGAAAAGGAGGGTAGCCGGGGAGGGGGGGATGGGGTTTTGAAAGGCACGTAAAATGCAGTAGGGGAATTGCGATCCACTCCCCTCTCCCTCCCTTCCACCGTTCCACACCCCACATTCCCCAGACCCCTCTCCCTCACATTTCCCACATTCTCACCTGTCGCAGCATCAAGGAGGCGAGCATTCCTGCGAGTGGCTTGGTTGCCGGGCTGAGTTACGACATGAGCATGCAGACAGACACACAAAGCCCACCATTCAACACCCACAACCCCCACATCCCACATTCTCACCTGTCGCAGCATCAAGGAGGCGAGCATTCCTGCCAGTGGCTTGGTTGCCGGGCTGAGTTGCGACATGAGAACGAGATTCTGAGCTGATGGCATGGCCGTTTGGATCTGAGGGGAGAGGGGGAGGAGAGATGAGGACATGCGGATGACATTCTATGCTGATGGCATGGCCGTTTGGATCTGAGGGCAGGTAGTGTAGTGGGGAGAGGGGGGAGAGGAGAGGCGGAGAGAGGAGAGTGGGACGTGAGTGACTAGTGAGTGATTAGAGGCTTGGCGGCTGGGCTCATTTGAGACATGAGCAAGAGATTCTGAGCTGATGGCATGGCCGTTTGGATCTGAGAGGAGAGGAGGGGAGAGGAGGAGAGAGGAAAGGAGAGGAGGAGAGAGGAGGGGAGAGGAGGAGATAGGAGGGGAGAGGAGAGAGAAGACGAGGGAGGAGGAGAGAGGAGGGGAGAGGAGAGAGAAGACGAGGGAGGAGGAGAGAGGAGACGAAATGATGAAGAATTGAGGCCAGCATTCCTGCTGGTGGCTTGATGGCGGGACGAGTGGGGGAAGATGAGGACATGACGTCGCAAAAAGATTCTATGCTGGTAGCATGGCGCAGAATGAATGAGGACATTTGGATACAAGTGAATCACATGAAGGAATATATTCCGCAGCCATAGAATCGATACAAGGCAAAACTGTGCGGAAGAAGCAGTAGAAGATGACAGGGGAGGGGGGCTAAGGGCTAAAGATGGAAACCAAGCCAATACAAGGGGAGGGGGCTAAAGCGTTGGGGTGGGGGAGACAAACAGGGTGGGGGAGACGAACAGGGTGGGGGAGAAAGGGCTACACTGACCATGAGGGTGAGTGCTCGGATGGGGTCTTGGGGAATCACTACGGTACAGTGCGGTGCCTAGGTTACATTTGAGTGGACTATCAAGTCACGAGGGAGTGGAGGAGAGGAGGGCTACACTGACCATGAGGGTGAGCGCACAAACGGGGTCTTGGGGAATCACTACGGTACAGTGCGGTGCCTAGGTTGCATTTGAGTCGACTCTAAAGTCACAACGGAGTGGAGGAGAGGAGGGCTACACTGACCATGAGGGTGAGCGCACAAACAGGGTCTTGGGGAATCACTACGGTACAGTGCGGTGCCTAGGTTATATTTGAGTGGACTATCAAGTCACGAGGGAGTGGAGGAGAGGAGGGCTACACTGACCATGAGGGTGAGCGCACAAACGGGGTCTTGGGGAATCACTACGGTACAGTGCGGTGCCTAGGTTGCATTTGAGTCGACTCTAAAGTCACAACGGAGTGGAGGAGAGGAGGGCTACACTGACCATGAGGGTGAGCGCACAAACAGGGTCTTGGGGAATCACTACGGTACAGTGCGGTGCCTAGGTTACATTTGAGTGGACTATCAAGTCACGAGGGAGTGGAGGAGAGGAGGGCTACACTGACCATGAGGGTGAGCGCACAAACGGGGTCTTGGGGAATCACTACGGTACAGTGCGGTGCCTAGGTTGCATTTGAGTCGACTCTAAAGTCACAACGGAGTGGAGGAGAGGAGGGCTACACTGACCATGAGGGTGAGCGCACAAACAGGGTCTTGGGGAATCACTACGGTACAGTGCGGTGCCTAGGTTACATTTGAGTGGACTATCAAGTCACGAGGGAGTGGAGGAGAGGAGGGCTACACTGACCATGAGGGTGAGCGCACAAACAGGGTCTTGGGGAATCACTACGGTACAGTGCGGTGCCTAGGTTACATTTGAGTGGACTATCAAGTCACGAGGGAGTGGAGGAGAGGAGGGCTACACTGACCTTGAGGGTGAGCGCACAAACAGGGTCTTGTGGGATCACTACGGTACAGTGCGGTGCCTAGGTTGCATTTGAGTCGACTCTAAAGTCACGAGGGAGTGGAGGAGAGGAGGGCAACACTGACCATGAGGGTGAGCGCACAAACAGGGTCTTGGGGAATCAACTTGGCTTTGTACAACGCCTGAAAAGCAACCAGAGCAATGGAAAGGCGAGTTTGTAAAGGGAAGGGTTGCAAGTGTGAGAGGACAGAAGGTGGAGGGCTGGACAGGAGAGGGGGAAGAGGAACGGACAGTAGGGGAGAAATTGGAAGAGAGAGGGAGGAAGAGGAAAGGACGGAAAGGGAGGGGTTGGGAGAGAGAGGGAGGAAGGGGATAAAGCCTCACCATGATGCCAATGGTCCCAAGCATGGGCAGCAGCAGCAGGCGCACAGCGCACACCACCCAGAGGCCCTATCATCCAGCAAGGAGGGCGCCCTACCAATCCCATCACCGTCACCACCACTCCCACGCCCACCTCCTCCTATCCCACCAGCAGCCGCAGCACTGGCACCAGGTGTAGTGACAGCAGCAGCACCTGCAGCAGAGGGGCGTGGCTCCACGCTTATTTCTCTCATGCCCAGCCCGGAGAGGGCTGGTAGCTGGTTGGGACTGAAGAGCACGAGAGAGGAGGGGGTGCTGCCTGGGAGGAAGGGCGAGAAGAGGGAGGGGAGGGGGTGTTGCGACACCACCCCTATTTCTCTCATGCCCGGGCAGGAGAGGGGGTGCCGAATCTGTAAAAGTAAAACATAATACTAATAATAGTAATAATAATAATAATAATAATAATAATAATAATAATAATAATAATAATAATAATAATAGTAATAATAATAATAATACTAATAATAATAAAAAGCTTACAGGGTTGAGAGGACTTCAAGAATCACGGAAAAAAAAAAAAAAAAAAAAAAAAAAACCACACGGCCACAAGATTGCAGTTGCTGGTGGAGGCAGCATCTAGTGGGAAAGAGTTGATGAGAAAGGTGCTGCTGCTGCAGTAGTAGAGTGGATACGTACGGGATTTTGAGCAGCAAGAGCAGCAGCTTTCTCGTTACAGGTGAGACAGTGCAACGAGTTTTGAGACGCCGCAGAAAGAAAACGCACAACTCCACGCACCTTGCGCAGGCATGGCCATGAGCGCCGTGACTTGGGTGTTAGCTTCTGGTGGGGGTAGGAGCTGTTCGATTGCTGCTGAGACAGTTGCTGCTGCAGCAGCAGAGGTGGGAGATGACGGAGACGGGGAGGGGGTGGAGGAAGGGGAGGAGGAGCGTTTCGGCCAGGAGAGGTGGATGCGGGAGGGGATGGAGGAGGCGAGAGAGGAGGCGAGCACTACTGCTTGCACTGCCACACAGGCTGACCCGAGAATGGCTGCTGCCTGGGCGGTGGAGGGAGGGAGGGAGGGAGGGAGGGAGGAAGGTGGTTGAGTGGTGAGGCATGCTGTGCGGCAAAGAGTGGTTTTGGAAAGCAACCCACCCGTTTGACAAACAAGAGAAAATGTTATCGTTTGTTTGGAGATTTTGGCTTTGACTTTTCAAAATTTCATTGGAGCGCCTTTCAGATTCCATTGACCTTTGAGCGCCTAAATTACATTGGAGACGTCTTAAAGCCGGCAGCCCAAATTGCACAAGTTTTAAAAGGATGACGCGAGGGGTTTTTTTCTGGTTTGGGTTCTGGCGAGTGATTCCGATTTCGGGAGTTTCGTCTTTTTCGCCAAACCCAGCCAGCCCCGTATATTGCCCTGGGGGCTGTGTCAGCACCCGAAAGTCCCAAATTGCAGGTGCGCTTCTTTTCAAAGCTTGCACACTGCACTTCGTCAAGTTTTAAAAGCATGATCCACGCGCCTCGCAATTCGGGACTCGGGCTTTAAAGATCAACGCCACGCCGCATGCCTTAATTCGCCTGCTATAAGGCCTTCTCACACCTCCATGACGCCGTGCAGACCGCCAGCAGTGGATTTTTCTTTAGAGTGCCAGCAGTGGCAGGGCTGCTATAAGGCCCTCTCACCTCCATGACGCCGTGCAGACTGCCAGCAGTGGATTTTTCTTTTGAGAATTCTCTTTAGAGAATTTTCCTTTTGAGAATTCTCAAAAGAAAAAAATCCACGTAGCCTGCTATAAGGCCCACTCACCTCCACGACGCCGTGCAGAATGCCAGCAGTGGCAGGGCTGAAGAGCCACGCTGAGGCGGACGCTGGGAGGGAGTACTGCAGCAGCAGCAGCAGCAGCAGCGGAGGAGGAGGAGGAGGAGGAGGAGGGGAGGAAGAAATGGGCGAGAGGTGTGGCTCCTATTAGCAGACCTGCTAGCACCTGAAGGAGGAATGGGGGGACGGGGGTGCAAGGGGGAGTGGGGGGATGGGGGGATGAGGAGAAGAAGTGGGCGAGTGTGGTGGCCCCTATGAGCAGACCTGCTAGCACCTGATGGGGATGTTTGGGGGGTGGGGAGAGAGATAGGTGGATGGGGGGGATAATGTGGAGTGAGATCAGGGGATTAGGGGATGTGGGAAAGGAGTGGGCGAGAGGGGTGGCTTTCAGAACCACACATGATAGCATTCGTTCAATCGGATCGCAACCAATGGATCGCAACCAATGGATCGCAACCAATGGATCGCAACCAATGGATCGCAACCAATGGATCGCAACCAATGGATCGCAACCAATGGATCGCAACCAATGGATCGCAACCAATGGATCGCAACCAATGGATCGCAACCAATGGATCGCAACCAATGGATCGCAACCAATGGATCGCAACCAATGGATCGCAACCAATGGATCGCAACCAATGGATCGCAACCAATGGATCGCAACCAATGGATCGCAACCAATGGATCGCAACCAATGGATCGCAACCAATGGATCGCAACCAATGGATCGCAACCAATGGATCGCAACCAATGGATCGCAACCAATGGATCGCAACCAATGGATCGCAACCAATGGATCGCAACCAATGGATCGCAACCAATGGATCGCAACCAATGGATCGCAACCAATGGATCGCAACCAATGGATCGCAACCAATGGATCGCAACCAATGGATCGCAACCAATGGATCGCAACCAATGGATCGCAACCAATGGATCGCAACCCATATTTGGAAATACACTTCTAAATAGGAACCCACCCCACAACTAGGAACCCACCCCATGAATAGGCGGGTTGAGAACTTTCTTATCCACCTTCACCACACGGCTGAGAGCACGGTCAAACGCCATCACTCCCATCATTTCCATTATTAGAAACCCACCCCATAAATAGGCGGGTTGAGCACTTGCTGAACCACCTCCATCATACGGCTGACAGCTCGCTCAAACCCCGTCACTCCGATTGCTTCTGCTGCTGCTGCTGATGCTGCACTCGCCTCTTCACCCGCCCGCTCTCTCTCCTCCTGCTTGTTATCCCCCCCTGTGAACATGCTGTAGCCAAGGGTCCAGAACGTGGGAGACCAACTGGAAGGGGGAGGGAAGAGGGTTGGGAAGAGGGGAATAAATGGTGTGTCGTCACTTTCCCCCCTTCCCGTCGCCCTCCTCCTGCTTGTTATCCCTCCCTGTGAACTTGCTGTAGCCCAGAGGCCAGAAGGTGGGAGACCGAATGGAAGAGGGACACAGGGGAGAGAGGGGCACACAGTGAACACAAGGGTTCGGAGGCGTTAGCTAATGCTGTGGGTGGCAAGGCACAGAGTCCAGAAGGTTTGTAATTAGCGGCAAGGGCCAGGGGCGGGGAGAGAAAGAGGGGACGAAACGGAGAGTGATGGTGCTGTTGCTAAAGGTCCGAAAGAGGGTAAAGCGTGAAGTCACCCGACCATGAACAGCGCCAGGTATCCAGCAGCCCTGTCAGCATGGGTGGTGTTACCCACCTTTCGAGAGTGTACTCACCCAACCATGAAGAGTGCCAGGTACCCAGCGGCCCTGCCAGCATCAGCGCAAGTCAGCAGCGTTGCCAGAAACACCAGAGGCAGAGTGAGCGAGTTCCCAAACGCAGATGCTGACATCACCACCGCCTCCTTCCTCACCGCCGTAACAGACCGTGTTTTGAGCCGACTCACATCACCACCGCCTCCTTGCTTCCTTCCCTCTGGCCCAACCAGTAACAGTGTACTCACCCACCCGTTGAAGAGCGAAAGGTACCATTTGAGACGTCTCAAAGGTCCAAACGCACATGCTGACATCACCACCGCCTCCTTGCTTCCTTCCCTCTGGCCCAACCATGAGCAGTGGACTCACCCAACCTTGAAGAGCGCAAGGTACCAAAGCGCTCTGTCAGCATGGGTAGACTGCTAATGCACTCAACACAGAAAGGTGTAAAAGTGTAGTGTACTCACCCAACCATGAAGAGTGCCAGGTACCCAGCGGCCCTGTCAGCACAGGTAGGTACATTGTACGGGTGTGTCAACATTTTTTTTTATATGTACTCACCCAACCATGAAGAGTGCCAGGTACCCAGCGGCCCTGTCAGCACAGGTAGGTACATTGTACGGGTGTGTCAACATTTTTTTTTATATGTACTCACCCAACCATGAAGAGTGCCAGGTACCCAGCGGCCCTGTCAGCACAGGTAGGTACATTGTACGGGTGTGTCAACATTTTTTTTTATATGTACTCACCCAACCATGAAGAGTGCCAGGTACCCAGCGGCCCTGTCAGCACAGGTAGGTACATTGTACGGGTGTGTCAACATTTTTTTTTATATGTACTCACCCAACCATGAAGAGTGCCAGGTACCCAGCGGCCCTGTCAGCACAGGTAGGTACATTGTACGGGTGTGTCAACATTTTTTTTTATATGTACTCACCCAACCATGAAGAGTGCCAGGTACCCAGCAGCCCTGTCAGCATCAGCGCGAGACAGCAGTGTTGCCAGAAACATCAGAGGCAGAGTGAGCGAGTTGCCAAACGCACACGCTGACATCACCACCGCCTCCTTCCTGCCCGCCGCCCGCTCCGCCGCCCCGACCATCCCAGGCGCAGACAAAACGCCCCGCCCTGGCGCCGCCTTCAAGCCACCCTCCTTCCCTTCCCCTTCCCCTTCCCGTTCCCGTTCCTCTCCCCTCCCTCCGCTCCCCCTTCCCCATTGCACAAAAGACCGGGACTCATTTTCGTGAGGAGGAGGGGGGAGACCTGACAGGTGGGCAGCAGCAGAAGGGGAGAGGCCGAGGCTCTGAGCGACTGAGAAGGCAATGTGGCGGGCGGCAGGAGGGGAGGGGAGCGAGGAGAGCGAGGAGGGGCGATGGTAGGCGATGGTGCAGGCTAGCTTGCCTAGCGCTGCTCCACAGAGGATCTGGGAACACAGGATAGTGTGGTAGGGTGGGGTGGGGTGGGGTGCGGTGAAAGGGGTTGTCAAGGAAAACTGGAGAACAAATGCAGTGCAAAGTGAGCGAGGAGAGGTGAGTAGGATGGTGGCAGCAGAGGAGTGGAGAGGAGTGGAGAGGAGTGGAGTGGAGTGGTGTGGAGTGGAGTGGGGTGGAGTGGAGTGGAGAGCGGTGCAGCACGTACCTGAGCAACGGCGAGGAGAGGTAGCGCTGCGAGCGAGGTGAGTGGTTGAACGGCTAGCGTAGAGGCAACTTTGGTCATGAGGAAGCAGGGGATGAGCGCTTGGAAAGCCACCTGGAGGGGTGGAAGGGGTGGGGGGGTTGGGCATTCAGAGTCAAGCAATGAGAAGGCTCGGAGAGCGTAGAGGCACCTTTGGTCATAAGGAAGCAAGGGATGATCATGAGCGCTTGGGAAGGCCACATCGTGGGATGGAAATGGTTGGAAGGAGGGAAGAGCGGTGCAAAAGCATGGAAAGAACTTCGAGAGGTGACTCAAAGGTTCAGAGCGGAAGGGTTATGAGCAATGATACCGCACTACTGTTCCGCTTGAGGAGACGTTTAAGTCGAAGCAAAAGAGGGTAAGGATGGACACCTGAACAATATATAAGTGGAGTGGACATCTAAACCACACCTGACTGGACACCTGAAGTGAAACCCACCTGATAACACGCCAGGCTTAAAAAAAAACGACCGTTTTTTTTTTTTGTTTTGTTTTTTTTTTTTTTTTTTTGTTTTTTTTGGGGGGGGGGGGGGGGGTAATTGTACCGTACAAAACGACTGTTTAAAACGGTTCCAAGAGGTGTTTTCAGTTTAGTTAACAGATCGGCTACTTAAAGGGACAAAATTGAACCCGAATTTCAGCAGGATAAAGGGGACTTGCCCCTTCTTGCATGTGTGCACTTGTTGGCATGATTGAAAATGTGTTTGACCTTGTTTTTCCCCTTTTTTTTCTTGGTGACCAGACTTCTCTAACAAAAAAACGGCCGATTTTTATTTAATCGCCGTAAAAAACGGACAGTATTTTACGAAAACCGTAGTTTTGAACCTTGGATAACACCTGAACCACACCTAACAATCCACCTGAACCCCACCGAACCGCACCTGGCTGAGCACTGAGGGTGTGGCCTTGGGAAGAATGTTGGCCTTCATTAGCCACACAATGAACGCTGCATGGAGCATGGAGCGAGCAGGGAGGTGGGGTGGGTACGATCACTAGAAGAGAAGACGAGGCAACCTCACTGTACCCACATATCCCTGATCCCTGACCTTGAAACCATTTTTGAGTCGACTCAAAAATTGACCTTGAAACCATTTTTGAGTCGACTCAAAAATTGACCTTGAAACCATTTTTGAGTCGACTCAAAAATTGACCTTGAAACCATTTTTGAGTCGACTCAAAAATTGACCTTGAAACCATTTTTGAGTCGACTCAAAAATTGACCTTGAAACCATTTTTTAGTCGACTCAAAGATTGACCTTGAAACCATTTTTGAGTCGACTAAAAAATCGACCTTGAAACCATTTTTTAGTCGACTCAAAAATTGACCTTGAAACCATTTTTGAGTCGACTCAAAAATCGACCTTGAAACCATTTTTGAGTCGACTCAACAATTGACCTTGAGACCATTTTTTAGTAGACTAAAAAATGGCCTCACTGTACCCACATCTCCCTGATCCCTGACCTTGAAACCCTGACCCTAAACCTCCGTACCCTCTCCCTCTAGGAATCACCGTATTGACCACATGGGGTGTGTACCTACCGACATTGCCTTCACTGGTCAAATTAGGGCTGTGAAGCTTGTTTCGAGTCGAGTTAGAACATCACTTGGAGGTTCTATTCGCGAGAGATCAAAAGAGAAAGAGACGGAACGAGGGCCCAGGGTCAGCATGAGGCAGAGAGTGTGGCGGCCCACCGCACATGGCGAACAGCTTGAACGCAGCTCTCAAGGAAGCTCGCAGGACAGCAAATGCGGATCAGTATGAGGCATGAGGCATAAGGCAGCGCGCAGCTCCCAATGGCTCACCGCACATGGCGAACAGCTTGAACGCGGCTCCCAGGGATGCTTGCAGAACAGATGTGTTCACGCCACATGCGGCGAGCACCGTTCCCACCGCTGCCACTGCCGCTCCCGCTCCTGCTGCTCCTGCTGCTGCTGCTGCTGCTGCTCCCGCTGCTGGCGAGGTGACGAGGCCCACTGCTGCTGGTGCTGCATTTGTCGCAACACATCTACTCCTCCTGCCAGACGATAGGACGTTGACGGACGGTTTATTAGACGCCTCAAAAATTGCAGCCGTCACAACACGTCTACTCCTGTCAGTTGATAGGAATTTGACAGACAGGTCATTGGAGGAACGGCCATTGTGGGCAACCGCCCCCGCGTCCCCGAGAAATGACCGTTGGGAATTGATTTACTTGCCGGCAGGACGTCTAGCTAGACGGCTGCTGCTGGGCCTGACGGTCCGAAAGTTCGGGTTCAAAAAAGGCCCCACGTAGCCGGCAGAAGGAAGACGGGGTATACTTGAGGTTGCCTCTACTGCGGAGAGGACACGTGGCGTGGCGTGAGTGGCTGGACTGGAAGTAGGTATCAGCGTACAGGACCCACGAAGCATCGGAAACATGGTGTCAGGCAGCAATCAGTGCCGTTGTCTGAAAACCCGGATCATATCAACCCAATAGGGTGCCCGATTAGAGGGGATTCGGGTCGTGAGTAGCACGTCGCATGTCGCACTGTCGCAAATCGCAAATGTCGCATTCGGAAGGCCCAGGGTCCAGCTTGATGCGGTAACCAGCTGTAGTGGCCCAGGGTCCACTACAGTTGGTGCGCTAAGTTACCGATTGCGACGAAGGGTGCAAGCTACGGCATTGGCGGAGGGAAGCGATGACGTGGAACTTTCTGATTCAAGGAGAAAAGAGGGAGCAACGCGTGACGGTAATGAGATGGTAGATTCTACTACGTCAGGCATGCCCTGAAGCCTCGGGTCAGAGCCCTCGTTTCAGGCGGAATGGTCACGGCGCGTACCATCCCCAAAATGTTTCTGACCCTAGCGTGACCCACCTACCGGCCTGACCCAAGCCTTGCCTGTAAATGCCCCCAGAGTGCCTTCCGGGTCAAATAAGGGTTAGTGGTCACATAAGGGTCAGTTTTGGGTCAGCGAGTATTTGCCCCTAAATCGAACCCAACCTCTATCTGACCCTAAACTGCCCCAAACCTGCCTTGCACTTGTACCTTGACCACCCGGGTTCGATTCTCGCCGGTTAAAGGGAATTAAAAACCCGGTAAGAAGTGGCCCTGGCCCCATTATAGCGAATGTCCCACTGCAGCTGCTCCGACGCTACATTTTGTAACAATCCATGAACACTACATATACAACCATCAAATTATCTAGGACACAGTCCATGGCCAAAATTCCATACCCACGACGCGTGGCCCATAGGGACGCCACCCGGAATCCGAAGCTAATTGACGGCAATCGAACGATCGGATACAACATATGCCCGGCAGGGATAGATGCACACAGGTATTAAATCAAAACTACTACCAATGTTTATGGTCATGTCCTGACCCCACACAGTCCCCGCCGATGCCCAACCAGCAGCCACAAGAATACAGAACCAGGGTTTCACTCATCAAACAGAAACCGGTTCACCAAAGAGAACCGGGGCTCAGTGGAACACGGGACAATGTGGGCAAGGGACAGAATGCTGTCCACCTCGACAACTGCGTACTCGTCCTCTCCCACAGTCGGCAGTAGCCTCGCGCATCCAGTCACGGGGCATGGAGTGGGATGCTCGTCGAAATACCGCACCACGGCGCGCCTGTGAATCTGGGCCTCGCCGTCAATGAAATGGAATAGCATGATGCACCGAGCATACCACTCGCCCTCCCCCCCAGCAATCGACACGTAGCTGAACTTCCCCTCACCCGGCGCTGCCTTCACCATGTGCCCTGGCCCGCGGCCCAAGAGGCGGTCATGGGGGGGTATCGCCATCGCTGTGTGAACCTGCACAAACCGACAGAAACCCAATCAGGCATCATGTGACGCCCCCCCCACGAACCCAACATCACGCAACTATGGACCAGCATGTACACCCGAAATCCCAATCCCGAACCGGCCCCCTTGCACCCACTCATCGACGAGGCATCACCTGCACGCCTGACGCATCGATCCCCACACGCTGCATCACCCGTGCGATACCGTCCATCACCCCGCTGCCCAGCACGGCGCCATATTCTGCCCAGACGGGGTCCTGCGCATCCCCCACCGCCATGCGCCGTGAACGTCGGGTAAGCACCCTGGTGTTGTGCTTCACCCCCTGTGCCCACGCACCGTACGATGGGAATGGAAAAGAGCATAAAAGAGAACCCTCCATCACCGTGAGACCCGACAGCCAATACGGGACACCATGCTGTAAGTAATGTCACATGGCTCGGGAGCGCTACACTCATGCACGACCCGTCATGGCTCACCGTGCGCATGGCCGTCTCGTACGTCCTACCGCCCTCGGCCCGACCCAGGCCCCTGATTGCC
Organism: Closterium sp. Yama58-4; assembly: GCA_947470075.1. Taxonomy (NCBI): domain Eukaryota; kingdom Viridiplantae; phylum Streptophyta; class Zygnematophyceae; order Desmidiales; family Closteriaceae; genus Closterium; species Closterium sp. Yama58-4. The sequence goes on along the minus strand of CANIUD010000640.1, from coordinate 91,196 downwards.
TCGTTGCCTGCGTGGCGAACCGCAATGTCTCTGCCCACGTCCCGCCAGTTCGAGTTCCGTGCAGGCCATTTGCAGAATCGCTTATGCAAGGCCTCGTATGTGTTGGTCGATTGCTCGGACGGGATGCCATGCATCCTGATCGCATGCGGGAGGTGCCGGAGAAGATGCACCTTCGACAGTCGCCACTGCGACGACTGCTTGGGGAAGACGAGCTTCAGCTCCGCGACCAGCCTGCGCAGCCACGTACATCCACGCGTGAGAGGTATGGCTATGCGGGGCAGTGGCATGAGGGGCATGTGCATTAGCTGGGAGGAGCAGACCTTGCTTTGGGTCGAGGTACTGCTCATCAGATAAGGCATGGGCATGATATGCGTGCAGGGGCAGAGGCATGAGATTGACCATCGAGAGAGTCCCTTGCACGAGAGTCCAACGCGGGGTTGGGAAAGGGCAGTAGAGGCACGGCGGTCTGATGCAGTGGTACGAGAGCCTGTTGCACCCTATTGGCATAGGGATAAATGGCCAGATGCAGGGTTGGGGCATGGGAGATTAGGGATGGATAGGCGGGGGCAGGCCATGGGAGTGTCATTGGAGGGAGTGGCCTAAGAGTAAAGTGCAAAAGAGTGCGAGGCATCAGACCGCCAGGTGCGGGACAGAAAGTGGGTCTTGTGAGGCAGGGGCCAGAGGTGCAGGGGCCTAGTGGATGCTGGTGCCAACCAGCATTGTGAGTGACAAACCAACTTACACAATGGTCTTCCTCGTTGCCTCTTGAAGAGACGCCTCCGTGTAATACGCCACGCGGAAATATGCGCGGTACCACTCGTTGAAGAGGATGACCACTCGGGCAATGTCCTCGTGTCCAGGCAGGTGAGCGACCAGCGGGACAATCTGCATCATGGCCCGGTGCTCCCATGCGGCATACTGGGACACCGTCCCAAAGTATGCCGACGGGTCCGGATGACGGAGAAGAGACGGTGGCGTCACTGCCATGACGGCCTCGCACTGGCTGCGGCCACAAGCAATGCAACGGGTCAGTACGGCATGAGCAAACACGTCCACACCAGCTGCGTGCTACAAGGCATGTTTACTGCACCACGCCACACCCCCACGACAACCCGCACGCAGTACCTTAGAAGAAGGAGCTGCTCGGTGGGGGTTAATTTCCCCACCAGGCATCGCATGGTGTGCAGCCACACCCCCTCGTCCACCACGTGCATGATGCATATTCCGATGACCTCGTAGAGGTTCCCCCAGGGTGTGTCGACGTGCGCCCATTCCCACAGTGCGCACTGCCAAATAGGACAAACCTACCGCTGTTATCCCCGCGCGGTATCACCCTCTTAGTATTCTGCATACAACCGTTGAACTGCCTGACCCCCACACCAAGCCGCTCAGAGGGTCACCCACCTGCACAAAGTGGGTGCACCATGCAGACATAACTCTCTTGCGCTTCTTTGGGTTGGTACCCTCGATCCGCACGTACACGTCCTTTTGGCCTTTCACGGTGCGTGGGGTGCTTTCCAGGGTCAGATCCGCCAGGTCCCACTTGCTCACAAGGCACATAGAGCAAGGTTGGTTCGACGTGGCTGACCATGTGCATGTCACCATGCACGACTCGGTGTGGTCGCACAGGTACTTGCTCAGGAGTGGAAAGACCCGCTGATTCCGCCCCAAATGATCGGTGACCATGATTCCCTCACTGCGCAATAAGGGGCCCGGACGTCGGTAGAAGCAAGTGTGAACAACGGGTTATTCCACTTACCCCACGCTCACACAAAATGACGCTTTGCCGAAGGCTCATTCCAGGCCATTCCCCGCAACGTACCTCTCGACTGATGACGCCCGCATGAGAGGCCCTAGTACCAGCCGCAGCATCTCGTGCATGAGCTCCGTCTTCTGCCCAGGTGTCAAGGCTGCGGGTAGCGGGGGGGACAGTGCTACCATCTCCACGCCTCCTTCCAGCCATCGGCTAGCCTCGGGAATGTTGTCCAGCGAGAACATCATCGGGTGAGCCAGCTGCCTCCCATTAAACGTTAGATGAGTCGCATCGCTGAACAGAATCACCGCTGCCAATAGACCGGCGCCCAATAAAGCCTCCTGTAGGGTTTGCGTCGTGCACTGACGGTGATGTGGTTGTACAAGGCACGCCACGTCCGCCCACCGTTCCCAATGCACCGATATGACCCTGCAACAACGATTTGAACGACACTAGCCAGGTTCAAACGTACCCATGCCCTCAAAAACCAGTCGCACTCCACAGCTGCACCGTAACGTCTCTCGTCATCCACCTCCACAATCCGAGGTTCCGTCGTGAACCCTGGTACACGTGACATCTTATGCCACATCCGCTGCAGAATCTGCGGGGTTAAGTGGGTTGCACAATGAGCAGCATACCAAGGAGTGATTCGGGCAAAAAATGGGGAAGGCCACAAAGGGTCAAGCAGCAAAACTCACTCGAACGAGCGGCCGGAACCGAAACGTCACCTCACCCAGATCCCCCCTCAGCTCCAACACGCGGATCTCCCATTCGTCGCCGTGTGACAGCTATTCCGCCTCAAACCGTTCGAGGTCTCGATATGTCTCCCACAGATCCACCTCTGAGGCGTCTCCGTTGCCAGCTTTGTACAACTGGATGATGTCCGTTATGGCGGCATTAGGCAGGAAATAGGTCCGCGCAATACGCGCTATTTCTAACCTAATGTCCCGTTTGACACCCGCCTCCACCACGTCCCCCGACTCCCCCGATGCCACCGACTGCGCTGACTCTGCTGATGACGACGCGGCGCCGTCATCGCCATTGGCGTCCTCCACGTCGCGCTCGCGAGCCGTGCGTGGCTCGAATGGCACGTCACTGCGCCGACCATTACCGTGCACGATCGTTATGATCGGCGGCCGATAGAACCAGCCGTACGGAATGCCTAAGGCAGCTAGGCGGTCCTGTTCGTACAGGCATCTTTTGTTCCTCCTCTGATGTCTACGTAACCCACCGTAACTTTTAAGTAACTTCTCGCAGAAGCAGCATGTCGCATACGGCATAGTAACCCAGTCATGCTCGGAATATGACTCCCATGGCGGTCCTGTGCAAGGATGGTCAGACGGTGTTTACAACCATGTCGCCCACGCAAGTGCATATCACGGTTGCTCCTACATAAACTCGCGTAATGAACCAGACGTAGGGAGCTAGGGTTTCACCGCCACGCCAGCCGCCTGCTGTGCACCTCCAGTGCCTGTGATTATGTCCACGGGGGTGCAGTCACATGTGATGAAGAGTGCAGTGCCTTAAACGGGAAGGCATGACCACTGATGAGCGAGCAATGCGGCTGCATTGAGTTGTTGCACACGGCCCATACCTGTCACCGCACTGGCACGCGCGGCACCGTCATGGCCCATCGACGTTGTCCGCGGATATACTCCCGTCTCGGCCTGAGCGGTCTCCTCATCTTTGCACTTGGTTGCGTGGCGGTCTGTGTTGTTGGTGTGGCCAAGACCTGGCAGTGATGCCGCCCCCCCTTTCTGCTCCGCGTGTTCGGCCTGTTTGTGCGTCAGCATCCCTCCGTTGACTCCACGCGTGGCCCTGGTCTCCGTGTCCTGCACAAACGCTGTACGGCCATGCTTGCTAGTTGGGGCTGTGGGTCCCGGCGATGAGGCAGCATTGGGTGAAGTTGGCTCATATGGCAAGCGACGACCTACGTCGGCTGAGTTGGCGAGGCCCACAACGGTAGGGCGCAACGCCACCACCTTACCCTCCGCTTTGTCCCTCTGCACCTGCTGTGGCTCCCTTTCGACATCCCGAGCAACGCGGTCGACTCTCGTTCCTCCAGCATTTTGCTTCTCGCCCTCCACACGCGCACTATCCCGCCCCGCTGCACCACCCGCAAGGCGGCTTGTGGGACTGCTTGGATGAGGAACGTTCTCGCGAGGAGCTAGAAGTCCTCCCCGGAACTCCGACGCTGTCTTGCCATTGGCAGCTCGACAGGATCTCAGGTCCTCCTCCGTCGCCGGAGTTTCTGTCCCGAGGTCTGGTGAACCGCTGTATGGCTGCGTCTCTGCGTCCATCAGCGCGTCCACCGGCTCCCCTAGCTCCACGGCCTCCTCGTGGCCCTGTCCGTGCCCGGCTGGGTGGTTGGCTCTTACGGAATGAGATTCTCCACCGTAGCGTGGATCGGTACCATCCCAATTGTAATTTCGAGCCTGTGGGTTAAACCACGGATTTAGAAACGCACCGCTCCTATATACATCCTCTGGCATTCCACAGAATGGGTCTTCCTCTGACTCGGCTGCGACACCATCTTTTACGGTGTGCACTACTTGCTGGCTGGTAGCGCGCAACCCTGGCTCGCTTCGCGTGGTGGCCATGGTGGTTACTATGAGTTCCGAACTCGGGGCTGGTGGTTGCGATTACACAGCCCACGGTTGTAAGTGTTGTGTGCTTGAACATTGACTAGGGTTTCGGGAACAGTGAATGCCCCAATACTAGCCCACTCGCATGTCATCGCCCGTACACCCTACACCCGGCCTCGATACGGTTAGCTCCGCCATTGTTTGTTTGGTCTTAACTACGGTTGCTTAGATATTTGTGTATCAAGTCCTATCTTTGCAAGTCATTGCCTATTTTAATGTCGTATTCATGGCTACACAATTCCGTGCTGCACAACGTATGACTAGGGCTAAAAGGTAACTATGAAGATGGTGCGGCCATCTGCTTGGGGTACCAGCCACTCCATTCCCTGAAATCTTCCCTAATATCTTCCCTCCATTCTTATGGGTCACCCCACAGTGTGATCGACGATGGGTGGGCAAACGCGGTTTCCACCATCACCTGCATATACTTCATCACGAACACACCACAGTCGTTGTGGTTCGTCTGTTTTGTGACCTGGTTCTCATCCCACGTCACACACGTACAGAGACAACATATAGTACATCAGCATATATGACGCGCATCCTCTGGTCCTGGCCCACAGATCACACGTATCGAGAGCTGCTTACCTCCAGGTGGACGAGCTCGACATGCTTCTCCCATAGTTGCGCCTCCACGTCCGTGACAACAGGCCGATACCCATGCAGCTGGGCCACCAGATAACGTCTAAGTGGTCCTGCGATGTCCGTGTGCAACGAGAGTGAGTCTGCATGAAGGATGCGGGTGGGTCGCGGGATGTTATGCTCGTCGACAGGGTGGTCGTTGTCCAATATGACAAGGCTCCAGTGGTCGCTGCAAGCACGAGGGCAAAAAAGGGTGCGGCCATCAGACTATGTGGTCGCCTACAGAACTGGAGCCGGCGACGTACACGGGTCAAAGACTCACGCGCGGTGGATTGGGACAATGACCCATTTGTATGAGAGCACGTTCTCTCCGCACGCGAAGTTTCGCAGTGGTCGCGCATTGTTGTCACGGGAAATCAGCGTGAAAAAGTATGTCCCCGCGTACAGCCAGGTCTTGGCGTCTCGCTCAGTGTCGTACTGAAGCAAGCTGCAATGACAAGCAAGGTAAGGGACGCAATAAGCTTAAGTCCCTACCCATGGGGATTCGGCTGTTGTGACGACGCACATCATGCGGCGATTACTCACATGCCCCACCACTCAATGATGTCGCCAGACACCCATTGCCCCGGGGACAGGGTGTCTAGCTGTTTCTGCGTCAACGTAACCACGAACCTCCGATTGGGTATGGGATACTGTACTTGCGCATACGAGACACCGTTGATGTGGACTTTTTAGGAGGCATTTTAGCCGGTTGCGCTGATGAGAACAATTATGGCTACGCACCGCCGCTACTTCTGCGGGAAACACGCTAGCAGGCACTAATGAGTGAGGCGGGCTAGAAATGGATCCTGTGAACTCACTGGACGAGAAATTTGAAGTTACGTTGTGCTTGGAACATGGATCGGTGGGGCCCGGTTTGAGTATTTGCGGTGCACATATGCCTTCGATCACCGTGGCTTAATGTCTTTGACACTAGGGCTGGCAAGGGCAGGTTGGGGACTCTGGCATCCTTACACGTTGTACCGAAACTTCTTTCGTGGTCGGCTATAACTTACATCGCGCAACCATTGTATCGGATTACACGGCTACACCATGCAACCAGCTGTCATGGTTCGAGCACTAGGGTTGAGCCTCGGAGCCGATAAGGTTACACGTCATCGGGCCGTGCGAGGCCATAAAGTGGACATGTGTGGTTCCAAAACGGCCAACGAGGCGCGCACAGACTGCGTGTGCTGTACACCTTACCAACGGTTTCGATTCTGCCGTTCGGTCGGGGAACTTCAATCCACGGCTGTCACGCACTTCGAATGCCACGCCCTCATTGGAGCTGGAGCCCATGGGCACGTCTGGTTGGTTGATGTGTGCGTGACTCCTGTTCTTGGTTGTCTCAAGGCGTTTTGGGGAAACCCTAGCTTTGTCTCATTGGATACTATACGTAACCCAGGCCGTTGTCGAATTCCTCGCGCTATTGAAGAAGCCAGTTCGAGGACAGAACGATGTCTCTAACCTTAGACCGACCTCAGCGAGATAGGAAGCCACCCGCACACTTGAACTCCTCTGATTTCGTGTTGTCAACGGTCCGCACACGAGCGGTGGACAGCAAATGGGTAGAAGATAGTGAACGCACTCGGGTGCTCGTCGCTGAATATCGAGCTCGGCGTCCACGTGGCGCCAGCCACTTGCAGCCAGGCCAGCGTCAGACCAATCACGGGGTCAGCGCCGTCACACGCGAGCGGCAGTTGCCCATTCCATACGGCCAGACGGAAGAGGAGGTGCACGCGGAGCGCGAAGCACGGAGACGCCACAATTCGAGGTTGTTAACGGACATTACGTCTGCAAACGCCTGTTCTGCAGAACCGTCCATCAAGGCAAGGGGTAAGCCAGTGCTATCAATCCGAGTATGATGTGCCGGATATCACACTTCTACCTAGGATTGTTGGGCGGCTCCGGTAGCCGCAGCTCGTTAAACAGTGAGATGAGTACTCACCAAGCTACTAAGTAGCGTATGCGTTTGCTGTTGCAGGTGATTATCCGGGGATAAGCGGGGACACTGAGCACGGCGGACCACGCAGCACCGAGTGCGGCCCTGAGGCATGGCTGAAGTACAACGAGCTGATGTTTACAGTGCAACGCTCATCATGCTCTGAAGCATGCTCTGAAGAGGGGGAAGTAAAAGGCGAGGCGACGGAGTCATCGTCGTGCGACAGCGAAGATCAGTCCGGCGACGAGGACTGGGTCGCAAGCGAGTGCGAGCCCGAAGGGGAGTCTGATAACACGCCTCCTCCCTCTCACCAATCCGAACTCGCAGGCACACAAGGTTGCGGCCAATCAGCATCCGGCCGAGCGGGTAAGCGGTTGCGGGCAACCGGGAGCGACTCCAATCGTTTACGTGGCGACGCGGCGACGTCTGTGGTTGCCCGGGTCGTGGCTGTGTCGGCACGGGCGTCTGGAATGCGGCGAAGGTTCTTTAACATCTATGAGCAGACAAGCGACGGTGATGGCCCCCAGGCTACAGGCCAGAGCGCGCATGTCGCACGCGGCGAGCCAGGGACGTCGGAGACACGAGGACATGAGAGGAAGACCCCTCCGTCAGTCACCAAGTCGGCGGAGGGTCATGGTGGGTATCCCGCTGCATCGACCCCCACACCTACCACCCCTCTGAATCGTTCGCAGGATGTCGTCAAGGGATCGGCGTTTTCCGGTAGTTCGTGGCGTCCGTGGCCTGGTACACCGACCGCAACACTTCCCAACAGCGGCGTGGAGGCCGACTCCACCGCGGCACGGTCTCGTGCCCATGGGACCGGCGGAGGTCAGGTCAACAGGAGCTTGTTCGCCTCGCCGCCAAGGATGCCTCCTCCTAAAATTGCCGGCACCCCATCTAACCTTGCCCCTGCCACGCCCTTGGTAGCACCTTCACCGCAGGTGCACGAACGTGGTCCGGACGGAGGGAGCGGGTTGCCTGGCATGATTCCCACCCCCTTCCTGCCAACATGCGAGGACCCTCACGCAAACGTCCGTGGAACGGACACCAGTGTAAGAGGCGATGCGGCTGGAGACGACGCGGCATCGCGGGCGATGGTGCAAATAAAGATGTTGTGGGCGCAGATTCAGGCAAGTCGTGGGACCATGGATTCGGTGGCTACGGCACATGGGGGTGTGCCGAACTTCACCCTTAGGGCAGACCTGCAGGCCGCTCTTGCGGGAATGGAGTGCAAGGAGGCGGAAGAGTCGAGCAAACGAGCGGTAGAAGCCTCGCCAGCCGTGGAACCCCAGGCGGCGGTGTGGAGGCCGAACGGCAGACCCGTCGATGCACCTCAACAGAGTGGGGTGCGGAGGGAAGCAGCGCCAGAGACGCAGGCTCCAACACGGTCTGCCCGGGTTGACAGTGAGTTACCGCCAGTTGCAGCGGCATTTGCCGCGCCAAACCGCGGTTTCGCAATGAACCGACTGGCCGGAGCTGGGAGGCTCGCGGTTGTGGGCAACCCCATGGCTCGCAGGGTGGGCGGCGAAGGCCTAAGGACAGCGCCGGGGATGCCTGCGGGAAGCGTGGCGCCTGATGGGGCGGGATGGGATCGTCATGTGCCTCCCATCGCGCAAGGAAGGGGGGTGAAGCGGGATCGGTCGCGGATCACGATAGTGGTCGACTACAACCCGAATGATGCTCGGCCGGATTTGCAGCCGGGAATGCCTCCGGCCTCCGCGATCCATGTACGTGGGTGAAGCATCCATCCCTAATTGTGCGTGTGTGGGGTCGGGGGGGATGTGATGCTGCAGCGTGTTGTGCATGCGAATCCTCCCTAGGCCATTAGTAACGGGACAGTGAAGGCCATAATCCATTCCCCCCCCTCCCCCCCCCCCCTCCAACCCCAACCCTACCAACCCTGCCTGGCAGTTTTACGCGAAGAAGGCGATGCATATGCTGTTGCGTTCATGCGCCACGCATGGCGTCACGTATTGGCCGACGGATGAGGAGAGGAACGTGGCGCTGCTCGTAGTGCTGCGGTGCCACTACGACGTATGTCAACTCGACGTGGACCGCGCCATGGAGAACGGCGCGTACAGTAAGGTGGTTAACAAGTTGTGGTCGAAGTTCAGGAGCGACTCATCCTCTCAAGCTCGCCGTTGTACTGTGGATGGGCTTCAGATCGAGGTGGAGGCTCCAGGGGTATACAAGCTTGAGATTGACATTGAGACGAAGAAGTCACTGTGGGGACGCTACGCGCCCAGTGAGTGGCTGTGGGCGCAAGCAGGGTATCGGGGTGGGTGCTTTTTTTGGAACATGCATATGAGCTTTGGGGCTTTTGCATGTGTGGCCTGATTGCCTCGGCCGCTGCTGCGTTAATAACATGCCCTCTTGTTGGTCTTTGGGCAGGGATGTTGCCGGGGCAGCTGGTGTCCACGTGGAGCTGCGCGGAGGGGGATTTGCGGCCTTTTACTTCGAAGGTTTTCTTCCAAGCATGCTGCGCGGCCTATCCAGAGTGGCTGTTTGGCGGCAACATGGTGCTGGTGCCATACCACATCGCCTGGGTGTTGTATTCGGTGAGTCCGTCACGTATTTCCCCGTTGTGTTACCTCCCCTGCGCATGGCCATCTGACCCGATGTCATACCTTGTTCGTTGTGGCGGTTTGATTTCGGCATCCGCAACTGGAGGACCAAGGCGATCTGCATGACTCCTAGCCCCCTGGACAACGAGGGGGGGCTCGGACACTGCAACTCACAGGTGCTGCAAGTGATAATTCATTGGCTGGGTGTGGCCAAGGGCAGGTGGTACGATCCGGTGGTGGGAGGGTTCCGGTGGGGGGCCGAGCACCTGTACATGAACGTGAGTGAGTTGGAGGAGTTCAAGCCCGTGGAGTATGGGGGGAAGATGGAAGCGGGTGGTGACATGGGAGAGCCGTGGCGCACATGATGTTGTGGCCTTTGTGCGCGCACCTTGCTGTTGTCTGTGTCTGTCTATTAGGGTAGTCTAGGCGTTGGGGCCCGTAGCGTGTGTTTGTGGCCTGACCAGGGACATGGTAATTTGCACTTGTTTGTATATAGCGTACAGCAATGCAAATTGTTTTAAATGGTGTGGACGCCCTTGCTGAAGTACACTAAAACGAGGACGTAGTGGTGGATATACAGATGTTTTATATTGGATTTAAATCGCTACACTCGAACATACACAGAATGATAGCGGAGGTCGCAATGGCGGGGATGTCGGTGCACTGTGAGCCGGGCACGTGTGACCCTAAAGATACCCAAATCTGACGATGAAGTTACTTTTAGGTGTCTCTGACTGACCTGGATCTGAAGTTTCCCGCCAAATTTCTACCCGTTTCTGTCCCGTAATTGACCCGTAACTGACTCATGAGTTGCTTGTGGGTTGTCCAATCTGACCTCCATCTGGCCTAAAGTGTCAGTTCCAAAAGTAACTTTTGGGTCAGTCTCTGAGGTGACCTCAATGTTGCCCCGGTGTAACCTGGGGGTCCATTTCGGGTCGGAACATTTTAGAGATGACAGTCGAATTGCTACGATCACGATCAGTCCGAAGCGAGCCTACTAATGTCAAGGAAAATGATGAGAAACGAACTGACTGATGAATGGCGAGGAAGAAATTGCTGGGCGGGGGTGACTACCCTTGGTAACAAGGCCCTTCGCTAAAAAACTCCGCACGGAGAGAATAGTAAACGAATCCATGTTTGTGTTGCAAAGCAGGGCCCTAGATATCAGCCTTTTTACGCTAATTCAGCGTTAAAACAGGTTTTTTTTAATACCCTAGGCTGAATCCAAAGTTTTTTATTATGTACTTTGGCTGATTTTCCAACCATTTTATATGTACCTTGTCTCTTTTTCAGACTTTTTTTTGTGATTGTACGCTGATCCTGTAGTCTACTACCCGGATCCTTGAAATGTGCCTATCGCCAGCCGATCACTGCCACCGAATGATAGCGGAGGTCGCAATGGCGGGGATGTCGGTGCACTGTGAGCCGGGCACGTGTGACCCTAAAGATACCCAAATCCGGGCACTTCAAACCATTATATCTCGAATGTTGGCCATTGTGTGGGGAGTCAACCCAAGTGTGGCGTAGGATTATTAGGCAAAGGGCGACCATAAACTCAAATTTAGTAACAATAAGCCCTCACCACTGCAAATGGGTACCCTTAACTCTTACACCCATATGATGTACATATTTTATTATATGTCCTTCTTTTGATTGAGCAAGTGCAGTGTTGTATAACAGTACAGTGCTGTATAGCGGTACTTCATAGTACAAATAAGCCCTCACCACTGTATATCTCGAATGTTGGCCATTGTGTGGGGAGTCAACCCCGGTGTGGCGTAGGATTATTAGGCAAAGGGCGACCATAAACTCAAATTTAGTAACAATAAGCCCTCACCACTGCAAATGTGTACCCTTAACTCTTACACCCATATGATGTACATTTTTTATTATGTCCTGCTTTTGATTGAGCAAGTGCAGTGTTGTATAACAGTACAGTGCTGTTACGAATAGTACAATTTAATTGTTACTGAGCACTCCTCACCGCAGCAAAGAGAAGCACGCAGTATCGAAGCAAGAACGCGAACCGTTAGACAGTTGGAGATTGACTCGAAGCGTCAGACAGTTGGGGCGCATCTGGACCGTCGGAGCAGACGGCATCGGGCAGCTGCAGGCAGGATGGTTTCGGCGGGAACAGTTTTGTAACTGTACGCGCCGCACGGTTGGGAATGTATTTGAATAAGGGAATGTACCCCTTAGAGTACATGGCTAGTTAGGTCGCTTCGTATTCCCCTGTACTCTTATTTATATCATTGTATTTGCATGTTTTATTTCATCTCAAAGCATTTTACATTCACTCTGCTATTGAGGTCAAGGGCCCACCAACTATCTACCTACGTGCGAACCTTCCCGAGTAGATCCTGGTAAGCGATCATTCTCTGATCGTAGCATGGTATGAGAGCGGCTCGGGAATCCTTCGCAACACCACTCCCGAAAATTGCGACATTCGGAAAGTGGCGACCGGCACACGCTCGCGTGTGAGAATGGCCGGAGGATCTGGTGGTCAGACTAATCTGACGGCTGAAGCGCGCACCAATCCGGCTGCGACAAGCGAGGAAACGACTACGATCGGCACCGAAGTCCTCGCACAACTTCTTCAGCGACTCACCAGCCTGGAGCAAGGGCTCCAAACATTGCGGAACAGCGATGCGGGAACATCCTCGCAACCATCTCAACCGGCCCCAACTGGGCAGAACGCCGTCCCGCAAACCTTCTCCCTCGACACAAATGGCTCAACCCCCAAAGCTCCCCGTCCCAGTGAGGAGGCAATCCTCTCAGCACAATCAAAGTTTCTCAGCATATCAAAAATAAAGACAAGTACCTGCTTCGACGGCAGAGATTTCTATACCTGGAGCTTCGAATTGGAGCTCCTGCTGCAGAACGCCCAAATCTATCACTATTTCGACGGGAGCTACGCGGAACCCGCTGAGGACACCGACGACGCCAGGACTCGCTACTACAACGAGTCCCTGATGGCGTACGGGATTCTCCTGCGCAATATGTCGCCGGCGGAGCAGCTGAACATCCGTTCGTACAAGACATCGGCTGCTCCAGCCCTCGACGCCTGGCGCCACCTGAACGGCGTGTACCAGCCGAAAGACTCCGTCTCTTCGAGCCGACTGCTTCAGCAACTACTGGAGACCAAGATGGCCCCAGGGGAGAAGGTCAACAGCTACATCAATCGCTGTCGGAGCCTTCGCGATCAAATCGTAAAGCTAAGGAGTTCGATTTCCGAAGAAATCTTCGTGAACATCGTGCTTCAAGGGCTCGGCCCAGAGTGGCGGCCCTGCAAGGCGCTTCTCCGACAGCAGGGGGTCATCTCGGAGGCCGCCCTCTGCGCCGCCCTTCTCGTCAAACAAAGGGATATGGACCAAACAGCGACCAGCGCCGCGACGAGAAAGAGAACGGGTCGCCTTCTACATCGACAACAACGAAGAGCGACGTCCGAGGCGCCTCTACTGCAAAATTTGCAGGACTTTCGGGCACCTGGCGGATCGATGTAAATACCGATCTCGCCCTCGCCAGACCAATCCGAGCACCTGGTCCGGCCGACAAGACGCACGAGGCGACGTGCGTCCAACCCAGGGGTATCAACCCCCACCCACGCGCAACCTGAACCCCGCGGTTCAGCATCAGCAGCAGCAGCCGCCACCGACTGCCACAGTACGCAATGTCATGAGCAACATGGCCATGACAGGCGAGTCACGTCGTCGCCGCGCACGCTCACCATCACCTGAGCCAGCACCGCATCCCATTGGCGCGTTCTCTAACAACAACCCATTCAGTCCGCGCCACGACTTCACCGACGACGACGACCAGGACTGGAATCTCCCAGTCCCGCTGCTTGAGAGTCCCCCGCACGTACCTGACATGCGGGTGGCGCCACTTGATTGGCTCTCGCGCGAGGAATTCCTGAAGTTCGACACTCCGCACATCGTCACGCCGTGACTGGCGCTGCTCGCACGTGACGACAACAAGCGCTACAACACCTGGTACCTGGACAGCTGCTGCGGCCAGCATATGGTAGGCTCCGAGCGTTACATATCCAACGCCGTCGCCACCCCCACAGTCACTTACGTCACAGTGGCGAACAACACGCGCCTGCGCGCAAGCGCGCAAGGCATCGTTGTGCTCAAAGCACGCGGAAGGAGCATGCACATCACGCTCAACGATGTGCTGATCGTCCAGAACCTGCGCTTCAACCTCCTGTCCGCCGCACAGCTCATGGATTGCGGCGTCGACCTCAGCACGGATCGCGCGACGCGCGACATTCTGCTGCACTACGAATCGCGCACCTTTTCCCGCAGGCAGATCGGACGGGCACACTCCGAAAATGGAGTGTACGTTTTGGATTTCGACATTCCCGACTGCAGCGGCGATTCGCACGAGTTAATCGACCTCGTGCCACTGCGCTTCGAGCACATCCACCGCAGGGACTGGAAGCACCCTGACGCGAGACCGTGGGTGCCGCATCATCCCCACCCACGCGAAACGGCGCTGCACAACCCTGACCCAGACGGCATCTGCAGGGACTGCCACACGCCAACGACGTCAAGCAGCGCCATTGCCGGCCGTGGACTCGCCGCCATCGCGGAAGCAGAACGCCACGCGCCGCCAGAAGAGGGCATGTCGCAACTCGAACTGGAAGTCACCACTCAGCGTGTGTTCGGCACCGACCAAAGCCCCCACGCTGGACCACCCTCTCAGCGCCTTGAAGGCATTCTGCGTGGACAACGCCGCGGAACCTTCGACACGCGCGGAGTGGCGCGGCCTTACACCCGCGAAGAGTTCCTAAAGATTTACCCCCACTGGCGCGATCCCACGGCAACACTCACCGTGGAACAAGAGGAAGAACTGGCGCGCCGCGAAGCCGAGGAGCTTCGCCAACAGAGCCTCGCCGAGGCACGCGGAACGTTCGCTTGCGCCGCATGGGGCGCCGAAGCTGAAGAAAGCGCCACCAATGAAGGGGGGTGGGGAAGCGTCGGCGGTGGGGAACGGCTGAGGCTGGCGACTGGGGCAACACCGGCGGAACCTGGGCAACCGCAACCGGCGGATGGGGCGCCGCATCTGGCGCCGACACGAGTGGCTGGGGCACCCCTACTGGAGGCTGGGGGATTTCCCGCGAAGACCAAAGGGATGGAGAAGAAGAAGCTGGAGAGTCTGCAGTTGTTCCCCTCGGTCGTCCCCCACGCCATGTCCCACTCGCGTTACCTCCTCCTGACAACCCACCGCGCCGCAATCCATGGGACACCATCATCTAGGGCAATGAGCCATCAACTCCGCGTCGCACCGCTTACGGACCGGCTCCCGAACCACGCGAACCAACCCTCGTCCCTGGAACCATCCCTGGGACCAACATCCCACTCTCTGAGATTCGCGACAGAGAGTTCTTGGCGCTGATGCTGACTACCGCGGCAGAAGAAGAAGATGCAGAAGAAGCAGCAGCAGAACCTGCTCCCGTACCTGATGAAGACCCGGAGGAAGCCCGCGCGCGCTACATGCGCACCTCCGGCTTTCGCGCCGACGATGCACTTTGGCACCAGCGCCTCGGACATCCCTCACGCGCAACACTGAAAAACTGCATCGACGCAGGCGTCTTCGCTCCTGGAGCGCTCCTACGCCCAGATGGCAGTGAAGTAAGAGGTGCGACACATCCGCGCAATTGCACCGTCTGCCCCGAAGCTGCGCTAAGCCACCAACCGTTCCCGCTGCTCGAGCCAGGAACGAACCGCTACCCCAAGCTGCACAAAGTGTACAGCGACTTTCTCAACGTGGGGCACTGCGGGGTCAACGACGAACTCTACACACTCACCTTCATCGACGCTGGAACACGCTATGTGTGGGTCGTGAACGTGGAAACTCGCGACAGGGCCTACGAAGTGTTCCGCCTTTGACTGGCGCACACGCAACGGCAATCTGGGAAGAAGCTGAAGATCTGGCAATCTGACGGCGCAGCAGAGTTCAGGAGCAACCAGATGCAGACTTACCTGGCGCAAAAGGGGATCGAGCATCACATCTCTCTCCCCTACGCACATCAGCAGCAAGGCGTAGCCGAGCGGACGAATCGCACACTGATGACGAAGGTGCGGGCGCTGATGAAGCAGTCGAAGCTGCCGCCGATCTACTGGACCTACGCGATGCACCACGCCGTGCGGGTGCACAACCTGCTTTCAACCACCGCGATCACCGGGAATCTCTCCCCGCACGTCAAATGGACCGGGACCAAGGGGGATACCTCCATGCTCCGCGTGTGGGGGTGCATGGTGCAGTACCGCCCGCCAACATCAACCATCGGCAAATTCGCCAGTCGCGCGCGCTGGGGAATTCACCTCGGCATCAGTCACGAGTACAAAGCATGGATCGTACTGGACTGTCAGAGGTCCACTGGAGATCTCCGATTGATCCTAGGGAAGGGTTACAGGCACGGCGGCCTGGGGGGCTATGGGCGCACTCACCCGCTACACAAACAAGCCCTTTTATCCCAGTGGTTAGTGGCTGGGATTCTGACATGGTATCAGAGCGAAGGTCTCGGGTTCGAATCCCGGTGTGTGCACCTCGGGCATCCCAGTGCGGGGGGGTGTCAGAGGTCCACTGGAGATCCCCGATTGATCCTAGGGAAGGGTTACAGGCACGGCGGCCTGGGGGGCTATGGGCGCACTCACCCGCTATACAAACAAGCCCTTTTATCCCAGTGGTTAGTGGCTGGAATTCTGACATGGACCTCCTCAGTCAGAAAACCGCCCACGCTCGCGACGTAATCTTCTACGAGCGGCTCTTCCTCGACCAATTCCGTCACGACGAGGAAACGAACGCGAATCGCGTTTACGCGAACGACGGGCACAGCTACGCAACGCCCGAAGACGAGGCCGCTGCAGCAATCCTGGAGCAGGATACAAGGGGCGAGTTCACATGGGAGGATCGGCGCAGCAGCGACGACGACGACGATTCCTCAGGAGGAGGAATGGGCGGAACAGGCGGAAGCGGCAGAGGCGCAGCACCACCAGCACCACCTGAACCTGAAAGCGATGACGACGATGTGCAGGAAGTCGTCCCGCAACAACGCCACGACAGCACCATCTCAGGACTACAGCTGCTCGGGCTTCACACCGCAACCTCGAAGGCGCCACGTGTAATCGAGCCCCGAAACCCGCGCGAAGCTCTGTCTGGGCCACACAGCAAGGAGTGGCGCGAGGCAATGGATGCGGAGATCAAGGCGCTCGAGTCCTGAGACACCTGGGTGCTGGTCGACCGTGCGGCAATCAAAGGTGCAAGAATCCTTTCGGGGAAGTGGGTCTTCCGCGTGAAGACCGCAGCTGACGGAACGATCGAGCGCTTCAAGGCGCGCTGGGTGGTGCGCGGCTATGACCAGAGGCACGGCATCGACTTCGACCAGACATTCGCCCCTGTCAGTAGCCACACCTCCGTTCGAATCCTGCTCGCCATCGCAGCTGCGAGGCACCTGCCACTCCGCCAGATCGACGTGAAGAATGCGTTCCTGTACGCGCTAGTAGACGCCGTGATCTACGTGGAGCAGCCGCACACCTATGGCGAAGGAAATTCGCGCGTGTGTCAACTGCGCAAGTCGCTCTACGGGATCAAACAAGCACCGAGGCTGTGGCAGCAGTACCTGCACAATATCCTGCTTGAAATCGGGTTCAAGCAGATGCCCCACGACCCAGGGATGTACCGCCGCGATTTCCGCGGGGAATACATCCTCCTCACGGTCTACGTCGACGACTTGCTCTACACAGGCTCAAACAACGAGCTGCTCGAACAGTTCGAGAAGGCTTTGGCGGGGCGCGTCGACATCACGTGCAATTACGAGGTGAAGCAGTTCCTAGGCCTCAACATCTCCTACGCGCCTGAGGCCATTCACCTTTCAGCGGCTAAGTACGCAGAGGAGTTAGGGAAGCGGTTCAACATTCCCCCTGCACCTCTCTCAACTCCCTACCGAACCCCTGGACCGAACCACAAACCCGACAACAAAGCCCTATCCCCTGCTGGAGTTCAGACTTACCAGCAGCAGCTGGGATGCCTCCTCTTCGCCTCTGTCACCTGCAGGCCAGACCTCTCCTACATCGCAAGTCAGCTTGCCCAGTACTCACGGAAACCAACGGCTGAGAATCACCTGGACCTGCAGCGCGCTTTGCAATTTTTTGTTTCAGCGCCCAAGATTGGGCTGTGCTACTCAACTGCACCAACCCCATCCTTCAATCTCGTCGGCTATGTGGATGCCGATCATGCAGCAGATCCCGACAATCGACGGTCCAAAACCGGCTTCCTGTTCCGACTCGAACCAACGGGGCCAATCTCCTGGAACTCACAGAAGCAGGAGCTGGTTGCCCTGTCGTCAGCCGAAGCAGAATTCATCGCAGCAACCGCAGCAGTTCGCGAAGGCCTCTACCTACAGGAACTCCTGCAGGAGGCGAAAATTCCAGCTTCGCCAACCTTTCGACTTCACTGCGACAACCAGAGCGCGATTCGCATCGCGAACAAACCTGGTTTCGTCAATCGCACCAAGCACATTGCGCTGTGATATTTCTTCGTGAAGGACGAGGTGGACAAGGGCAAGGTCAACTTGACCTATTGCCCGACCGGTGACATGGCAGCAGACTTCCTCACGAAGCGACTGCCACGCCAGCAGTATCAACACTGCTCCGAACTCAGCGGCGTGGTCAAGCAGGTCAAAACGAGCCACGGCCAGGAGTGAAGGGGGGTGTTACGAATAGTACAATTTAATTGTTACTGAGCACTCCTCACCGCAGCAAAGAGAAGCACGCAGTATCAAAGCAAAACGCGAAGCGTCAGACGGTTGGAATTGACTCGAAGCGTCAGACAGTTGGGGCGCATCTGGACCGTCGGAGCAGACGGCATCGGGCAGCTGCAGGCAGGATGGTTTCGGCGGGAACAGTTTCGTAACTGTACGCGCCGCACGGTTGGGAATGTATTTGATGTCAGAATGAGAGAAGTGTGTGCACTATGAGAAGATGGGAGTACAAATACAAAACCCTAGAATTGTGTACCCCCTAAAGGCTAACCCACTGTAGCCTACACAGCAACAACACAAGTATAATGTTTGACACACCCCCATAGGCAAAGTGGGGGAGAGCAAGGGGTCACAAGACCAGTCAAGAAAGGCAAGCAAGCCCAGGGTGGATCACAACGTCACCACACACTCTGAGCACAAGCAAAGAGCCACAAGGCCAGTTCACATGCAGAGGCATATATGTAACACAAGCATCACAGTGATCTATATCTAGCAAGCATGCAGGTATATATACATAGATATATAGATCACAATACACACAAAGTCTACAGCAAGTGAGGAAAAGTGGGCACAAGCCCCAACAAAGTGCAGAAGCGCTGATGATCACTAGGCGGGAGTGCCTTGGTGAATATATCAGCAGTGTTGGCCTGAGTGGCCACGTAACGCAGACGAAGCTGACCACGCTGCTGTAACTCTCGAGCCAGAAAGTACCGCAAAGCGATGTGCTTCGTTCTGTGCTCCAGTCTGTGCTCCTCACACAAGGCAATGGCAGCCTTGTTGTCAACGTACAGCACTGGAGGAGAACGAGGCCGCTCTCCCAGGTCGGTCAGCAGGTAGGTGAGCCAGCGTAACTCCTGAGCAGCCATGGCTGTGGCGTAGATCTCAGCCTCACAATTGGAGCTGAGAACTGAAGACGAACGTGTAGAACGCCAAGAAACTGAGCCAGAGCCAAGACTGAAGGTGTAACCCTGGGACGACCGCTGAGTAGCCTGGTCGTCAACCTAAGAAGCGTCTGAGTGCCCAGTGAGAACCATTGGGCTCCCTCCTCCAAGCACGAGCCCCATGCCCGATGTACTGCACAAGTAGCGCAGTACCCTCTTCGCAGCATCCCAGTGCACCTTTTGGTGCCTACCAGGAGCCACGTAGCGAGCCAGAAGGCCAAGAGGGTACGCTAGGTCAGGACGAGTGCAAGTCATCAGGTACATGAGGCAACCAACTAGCTCTGGGTAAGGACCACTCGGCTCTACGGACAGAGCTGAGAGCGAGTGACCTATGGCCAGAGGAGTGGCCTGTGCTGAGGACCAGGTGAAGCCGAAGCGCTGAAGGACCTGCTGCACCATGTGTGACTAAGTCAGTGTGATGGTGCGGCGTGCTCTGTCCCGGGTGATCTGCAAGCCAAGGTAGCTGCGCAGTTCACCCAGGTCTGTGCACGTGTGTCTCTTCTGCAGTTCCGACTTCACGTGGGCGAGAGCCTCAGTGTCAGCAGTGGCAAAGACAAAGTCGTCGACGTACACGAGGATGTAGAACGGCGGCAGCGAAGTGTCGGTGCGCAGAAACAGCGACGGGTCAGCAGTAGACGGCGCGAACCCAAGAGCCGCAAGTGTAGTCCTCAGTGTGTCGTGCCACTCACGTGGCGCCTGGCGGAGACCGTAGACCGGCCGGCGGAGGCTCCACTGGGTACCAGGAGGAAACGACCCAGTGAAGCCAGGAGGGCGGCGCAGCCAGATCTCCTCGTGCAGGCTGCCCTGCAAGAAAGCTGTGCTTAAGTCAAGAGAGTGAAGCTCGTAGTCACGCTGAGCGGCAACGTGCAGCAGTACCCGAAGAGTGGTCATCTTCGGGGTGGGGGAGAAGGTCTGAAAGAAGTCGACTCCCTCTCGCTGACTGAAGCCTCGAGCAACGTAACGAGCCTTGAAGACAGGCGGAGAACCCGGCGGCCGCTTCACCCTGAAAATCCACATGCCACTAACGATGTTCGCCCCAGGAGGGGGAACGTCGTCGACGTAAGTGCCAGTGGACTTCCAGGATGCCATCTCTGCGTCCATGGCTGCCTGCCACTGAGAGGAGTAGGGACCCGTGATCGCCTCAGCGTAAGATCGCGGGGTAGGGATGTCTATAGCATCCGGGTCTCCCTCAGGGGCAAGCAGCATGGCCACGAGATGAGGCGCAACGGCTGCAAGACACTCAAGGTCCTCGTGCCTGTCCTCAAGGACGTCCGTGCCAAGAGCACACTCACCCCCGACAGACGGAGGACAGACAGACTCAGACTCAGCAACAAGACTAGCAGCGTAGTCTAGACGACAGGCAGCAGCAAAGTCAACAAGCTCAGCGACTAAGGCAGACGTAGCAGTAGACTCAAACGACGGGTCAGTGACAACAGTGGCTAGCAGACGCGTGACAGTAGGGTGCTCAGCACGAAACCGGTCGGACTCAGGGTCCGGAACGTGAGGCAAGGACGACGCAAGAGGGGATGGCAAAGGGACAGACTGCGGAACAGAGGAAGAACGACGAACGACAAGGCGCGTGCGGGGGACAGACGGCGACCGCGAACGCGGACCACGACGAACGGTGCGTCCAGAGCGAACTGGCGAGACAGGACGCGACGCAGGCTCACGACGCTCAGTAAGACCTCCTGACTGCTCAGTGTAAGGAGAAGGAGCAGGAAGCGATGACTCAGGCAGGAGGGGAAGACCGGTAGAAGACGGAAGACTAAGAACCTGGTGAAGGACAGAGTCAGGAGGTGGCAGAGACGACAAAGACGGCAGAGCAAAGAACAGGCGCGTCGGTGTAGTGTTACCAGCACCAGCAGCTCCAGCACCCACAGCAGCTCCCGCACCTCCAGTAGCTCCACCACCCCCAGCAGCAACTCCTCCAGGACCGTCTCCACCAGTCGCAGCGCCTCCAGAACCAGCAACCCCAGTCACAACGTCCCCAGGAGGAGGACCCTCAAACACAACACCACCAGCCCCAGCAGCTCGAGTACCAGCGGTACGAGCACCTCCGGGACCAGCGACGTGGGCACCCCCAGGAGACAACAAACCAGCACCACCCGCAGGTCCAGGGACGTCAGTGGAAGAACCGCCAGGAGCAGGGTCCCGAGCCACAGGAGTGCGACGCTGACGGCGACCGTACCAGTCGCGCAGCTGCTGGGAGGTAAGAGGCACACGCGTACGAAGGCGGCTACTCCAAGGAGACCGCGCAACAGTAGACTCAGAACCCGCAGCGCCAGTGTCCGTAGCAGCTCCAGGACCTCCAGCTCCAGTGGTAGCACCAGCAGCGCCAGAACCTCCAAGCCCAGCACCCCCAGGCTCAGCAAACCCAGGCTCAGCGTCCCCAGGCTCAGCACCCTCAGGCTCAGCACCCCCAGGCTCCGCACCCCCAGGCTCAGCACTCCCAGGCTCAGCACCCCCAGGCTCCGCACCCGCAGGCTTAGCACCCCCAGTGGCAACACCCCCAGGCTCAGCACCCCCAGGCTCCGCACCCGCAGGCTCAGCACCCCCAGTGGCAGCACCCCCAGGCTCAGCACCCCCAGCAGTACCACCCGCAGCAGCACCTGAGTCACCTGTGACCTCGACAGGCTCAGCGACGGGAGGAGGGTCTACCTGAGAGACACCTGAAGGAGCAGGACCCTGAGGGGGAAGGGGGTCTAGCGGAGGGGGACCTGGAGCGAGGAAAAGCGGCGGGGGAGGGAGGGGGGCAGTGCGGTAGGGGAACAGGCGGTAAAAGGGTACCGACTCGTCAAAGGTGACGTCCTGAGACGCAAAGACACGGCGCAAGGTGGGGTGGTAAAACTGCCAGCCAGGCGCGTCAGGGACAAAGCCAAGGAAGACGCAGGGAACTGCACGGGAGGAGAGCGTGTCCGCGGACGTATCGCATACAAGGGCTCGGCATCCCCAGACACGGAACACCGACGCATCGCCAACCTCCCCCGTCCAACGCAGTGTGGGCGAGGTCTCCGGAGCAGAGACACGGGGCCAAAGGTTGAGCTGATGCGCAGCGTACCGCACTGCAAACGGCCACAGAAAATGGGGGGCAGCCGCATGGATCATGGAGGTACGAGCGACCTCCATGACTAAACCAATGCGACGCTCAGCAACCCCATTCTGCTGTGGGGAGTCCGGAAGAGTGAAAGTCTGGCGGATGCCGTGCTCCGCACAGTAGGCAGCCAGGAGGGCGGAGGAAAACTCACCACCCCTGTCAGAGTGCAGACGCAGGACGGGAAAGTCCGACTGGAACCGCTGGCGGAGCTGGAGACGAGCAGCGCGGATCCAAGGGATCAAAACATCAGGGACCTCACCCTTGGTGCGCAAGGGGAAGACCGTGGTGTAGCGCGTGTAGTCGTCGACGACCAGCAGGAAGTACCGCTCGTGGCCCTGTCCCCGGACGCGGGCTGGGCCCCACACGTCCAGGTGGAGAGTCTGCAAAGGAGCCTCTGTGGGAGGGAACGAGGAGGAGTGAGGGGTGGCGCGCTGCCGCCCCTCAACACAGGGAAGACAGGGAGGAGCAGGCGAGGGTGGGAGGGGAGGGAGAACCCTGGGAAGACCAGAGACAAGGTAACGGGAGTGCATGCCACGAAGGCGCTGCACAGAGGGGTGACCAAGGCGGTGGTGCCAGAGGACGGTCTGGTGCGACAGGGAGCGACACGAGCAGGGAGCCGACAGCTGACCTGACGCAGACGCAGACGTAGCTACCTGAGGGGACTCAGTGGTCAGTGTGTACAGGTCGGACCCCGGCTGCCGAGTGAAGGTAGCCAGGTGGCGACCCGTCCGAGCACACGTACAGTGGGTCACTCGCTCATAGGCAGGGGTGAACTGGTGAACACCCCCGTCCTGGAGAGCAGACCCCGCCACCAAGTTCGTAGAGAACGAGGGGAGGTAAAGACCCGACAAAGTGCCAGACGGGGCCGCAGGACAAGGGAGGACAGTGGAGGAGGTCGCAAGGACCGGGCCCCCAGAGGGGTCAGCAAGGGAGACAGCAACAGGCCGAGCGAGTGGCTCAAGGACTGTGCGGTCACAAAAGAAACAGCGGGAAGCACCTGAGTCCAGGGTGAAGGTGTGCAGTGCTGTAGCAGACTCAGTACCAGCAGACGCAGACGCACTAGCACCTAGCGCAGCAGCCATACCAGTACCAATACCTGGGTCAGGCGGCACACTCAGGTAGCAGTCACCCTCAGCACTAATAGTCAATGCATACATGGCAGCAAGGATAGCATCATAATCAAGAGCAAAGATATCAATTCCCTTCCTAAGCAGATCAGCCCAGCGAGGCAGCTCAGAGGCGTCAGGGAACTGCTCGCGCCAGGCGTCATCGAGGCGAGAGAAGCAGCGCTGGGTAGGGTGGAACCTCCCACAAGTCTGGCCAGCGCGATCACCTGTGCGGATGACGTACGAGCAAATGCCCCCACCCCCAGACCCCCCACGCTGAGAGTACCACTCACGAAGCTGCTGGGGCGAGGGAGTCTCGCCAGGACGCTGCTGCGGCTGCCTCTGGCCACCTCCGAACCCCCCACGCTGCACCGCTCCACCGCGCCCGCCACCCGCCCCACCACCGCCACTGCTGCCACCACCTCCTCCACCACCCCCACCCCCACCACCGCCGCCGCCGCCACCACCCCCTGCGCCGCCACTGACCCCCCCACCACCCGCGCCACTCCCACTTCCGCCACCACCCCCGCCCCCCCCACCCCCTCCACCGCCGCCGCCCCCACCTCCACCTCCACCACCCCTGCCCCCCTTGCCCTTACCGCTCTTGCGCCTCCCACCGGGAGCAGACGCAGTCCCAACTCCCTCAGCACCGAGGTAGTCGACAGCAGCAGCAGATGCAATGGAGGGGAAGAGGGGGAAGGCCCTTCAAAGAAGGGGGTGCGGGGGTCACCACGAGAGGCACCTACAGCTACAATACTCTTCTCAGCTGCTAGGAGTTCCTTCTCGAGGAGGTCGACAGTGAGGTCAGTGGGGGAGAGAGCGAGAAACTGGTCCCTGACAGTGCGAAGGGAGTCAGGGAGGCGGGTGACAAGGTGGTACAGTGTGAGGTACATCGGGGGGGGGGGGTTATTGGCGAGGAAATCGGGAGGGAGCGCGGCACGGTAGCGGAGGTCACTGGTACGGAGGTGGGTGATGAGGTCAGCGACAGTGGCAAAGGCGGACAGGTCGGGAAAGAGGTAGGGCAGTGAGAGACGGCCTATAGTAGCAGTGGCAGGGGAGGAGTAGCGCGCGACTACGGCGTCGTACAGTTCCTTGGCGGTCTTATGCTGGCCAAAATGCTCGCGCTCATCTAACGGCAGGTGGCTGCGAACGGCTAGGCGAGCGTGAGCGTCACGGGTCTGCCACTGCGAGCGCAAGGTGCTATCAGCATCGGCAGCAGGAGCGGGAGCGGCGCCGGACGTGTGGTCATAAAGAGAAATATCGTCCTTGGCGGTGATCTGAAGGTAGAGGTGAAGGTCATCGAGCCAAACATCGAACTTAATAGGACGACCCTCAGCGTCAAAGGTAAGCACAGTAGGACTGGCCATAGTAGCAGTAGCAGGAGGAGGAACAGTAGCAGCAGGACCAGTAGCAGTAGGAGCAGTAGCAGGAACAGTAGATGCTGCAGGTGGGGCACAGCAGGGCGGCGCGGCTCGGTCAGGGCGGCGCGGCTCTGTCCAGGCGGCACGGCTAAGTCAGGGCGGCGCGTCTCAGTAAGGGCAGCGGGGCTCGGTCCGGGTTGCGCGGCGCGCTTGGACAGGCAGGGCGACGCGACGGCGGGCCTGGGCGGCCGCGGCGGCTGTGCGCGGGCTGCAGTTGCGCGCGGGCGGCGGTCTAAGGCAGCGACGCGGCGGCCTACGGGCGGCTAGCGGGCTGCTCGTGGGCGGCTGCGGCGGTGCGGGCGGCTGCTGGGTCGCGCGCGTCAGAAATGGGCCGCGCACGGGCGGCTAGCGGGCTGCGCGGGCAAAAAAAAAAAACGGGCCGCGCGCGGGCGGCTAGCGTGCGACGCGGCCAAACAGCGGGGCGCGCGAGGGCGCCCTAGGAAAGAGGCGCACGAGGGCGCAAGAACGAGAAGGTGCACGAGGGCACTACTCACGGAACGGTGGGCCCTATGATCGATCGGTCCTAGGTTCCTAACCTAGGCTCGTAATACCATGTCAGAATGAGAGAAGTGTGTGCACTATGAGAAGATGGGAGTACAAATACAAAACCCTAGAATTGTGTACCCCCTAAAGGCTAACCCACTGTAGCCTACACAGCAACAACACAAGTATAATGTTTGACATTTGAATAAGGGAATGCACCCCTTAGAGTACATGGCTAGTTAGGTCGCTTTGCATTCCCCTGTACTCTTATTTATATCGTTGTATTTGTATGTTTTTTTTTTATTATCTCAAAGCATTTTACATTCACTCTGCTATTGAGGTCAAGGGCCCACCAACTATCTACCTACGTGTGAACCTTCCTGGTAAGCGATCATTCTCTGATCGTAGCAAAATAAGCCCTCACCACTGCAAATGTGTACCCTTAACTCTTACACCCATATGATGTACATTTTTTATTATATGTCCTGCTTTTGATTGAGCAAGTGCAGTGTTGTATAACAGTACAGTGCTGTATAGCGGTACTCCATCCAGAACCTGTGTCCAAGAATATTCTGTTCTTGAAAAAGTGCCTGGCTTGGCATCGTCCACATGTCCATTGGTGGTGGCGGCCGGTTGACCAATCTTCGAAGCAGGGTCAATGTCGCTGGCGACGAGTCAGCATCAATACGCCAACCACCTTGACAGCGCATCATCATTTTCCGTCGTTGCCTACGTGGACCCTGTGTTCAGCAATCGACCGCCCGGCATTGGCGGGCGACATCCCACATGCTTGAGACGGAATATTCTGCCACCAGAATATTTGGAACCGCCGTTTTCATTGTCAACGTGGAGATGCTGTTCCCACTGCAAAACCCCTACATATGACATCCCGTAAGATTGGAGACGGTTTCATTCTTCGGACCAGAATTGGAAGCTCATATCTGACACGAATGGTTCGGCAATGATGTGCTACCAAGGAGACCCGAGTCACGACGTTGAGCGAAATACGCCCGAGATTTCTGATAGAATCTTCCGCATCTTCCGCATCTGCTGGTCGCATCTTTCGCGTCGCACAGTATCGCACAGGGGTGGGCGACTGCAACCTAGGAACTTGTGCTTGCACACCCATTTGCAGTGTTGCCTTTGTGTTGGCCCAGTAATGTACAGCACCCACTGCACACAGTAGCCAATTCCCCGGGCTTGGTAATAACTTTTTGATGGATAAAACGCGGTAGAGAACGTTTTGGTACGATTCAGTATGGTTAAGGTTCAAATGGAAGGCAGTACAGCAGCAGTTTCATCCCCTGGATGCTCGTGTTTGCTTCCCCTCGCATTCTTCATCTGCTCGCCAACTTTCCAATCATCCAAGGATGACCTTCTGGTGCGCTCGCGCATCCAAGCATAACTAGGAACTGCGTTATCCTGATCCTGTGGCTACATCTCATTCTCCTGCTCTTTTAGTCTCCCAGTACAAGCTGCGTGTGCTCCATTCATTCTTCAAAAGCTCAGTGCACCAAGCTTCAATCGCCAAAGCATTTCCCTACGAGCCTTTCTAGTCAGTGCATTCAAGAGTGTCTGATTTCCTGTCAGTTCGACAGGGTTGAGTCACGGTGACTAAGTGATCTATGCGACTATTGGAAGCTAGATAGTTTTGTTAACTGGACTTGTTTTGCTCCTCTAACTGCCTATTAAGTCGACCGCAGCTAGCAGCGAAGTGCTGCAAACATACTTCCTGCCGTAGCCGGCCTAATAGTGTGTAACAGTGCGAAATTGCTAGGCAACGTGAGAAATTTCTGGTCAGATCATCGCCATTCGTTTTCCGCCGACGCGAAGACCACACAACCACCACCACTACCACTACAATAGAAGCAAATCCTCATGGCGTCACTCTCTTTCTCAACTACCACTCATCGTTTCTCTCGTGAGTTCGCCGCCTATCGGCTAAATTCCTCTCCCCGCGCTTCCCCATTCCACCCAATCTCACCGCCTTTCCTCGGCCGTTTCGCTCTCCGCAACGCAGCGTTGCCGCTAAAGTTCAACCCACTGTGTTTATCCGCGTTACAAGCTTCATCGCCTCGTCGATCCCCGAGTTGCAATAGCTTAGAGGATAACCAGAAAAGTATCACAGTACTACAGTATCACACCGAACATTCCGGCTCTCCAGGCGCAGGGCATACCCCCCCACCCAGTCTTAGCGCAGCGCTTCAACGTCCCCTCGCGCTCACCTCAGCAGCAGCCATAAGCGCAGCTCTCGCGTTTTCCGCTCTTCCTGCTCTAGCCGCTGACGTCACTTCGTTCGAATCGCTCCCACAATCGGAATCGGTCGCTTTTCTAGATGCTTCCGCGCGGGAGAAGGACATGATCCTCGCTTCGGCATCACTCGCAGCTCCTTCATTGGAAAGCTTTTATGAGTTAGCACCGTCGGTATCTACTGCTGCAGTAGCACCCTCGATAGTAGACAACGCGGTAGTAGTTTCACATGCCGAGAGTGTTTCCGACGTGTCCATGTCGGGTCCGATTCTGCAACTGGCTTCACGCGACGCGGCGTCGCGCGACGTGGTCAAGATGTGTTCGAATCTCGTCGCCGCCTGCGGTAAGGGGATATTTTGCGCTCACATCTGATGTATATTCGTTACTCGCAGGAAGTATATTTTATGCACGTTATATATCTGTTTATCTGTTGCCGTTCATAGCTGCTTGCCTGAACTCGTTGCCTGCGCACTTACGAAAGTCTCCTTTCCTATCCTCGAGTTCCTAGTTGTGCTGTTTGGTGGCTTTTCCGAAACTTGCGAAACCCTTTCTTTTGGCGTGTTTTCCTCTCGTTACGCAGTTCTGCTGGTTTGGTTTCAGCGGGTCGGCACTCTGCCACCCTCCACAGCCCACGTCCTAAGCCAGGTGCGCTGCGCTCGCTCGCTCCCTTGCTTACCTCGCTCTCTCGCTCCCTTGCTTACCTCGCTCTCTCGCTCGCCTCTTGCCTTGCCTCGCTCTCTCGCTCCCTTGCTTACCTCGCTCTCTCGCTCGCCTCTTGCCTTGCCTCGCTCTCTCGCTCGCTCCGTTGCCCTCGGGCCCTGTCTTGCTCTCTCTTACTATGTCGCTCCGTCCGTGCTTCGGATTCTGTTTCCCTCGAAACGCGCGTTGCGTGTCCTGTCTCGTTCCAGGTGGCGAATCGCGTTCTCATCCCGTGCTTCCTAGCGGTACACGTGGCATCGGCAGTTTCGAATGAATCTGAGTTGGTGCTATCCTCGCTCCCACTCATTGCACTCGCGCAGGTATGCGCCCCTTCTCCTCTGTTTTTTTTTCTCTTCTCTCCTCTTCTCTTGTTTTCTCTTCTTTGCTTTTTGAGTCGACTAGTGAATCTGAGTTGGTTCTATCCTCGCTCCCACTCATTGCATTCGCGCAGGTATGCTCCCCTTCTCCTTCGCTTACCCGTCTTCTTCTCTTCCGTTCCTCTACACTTCCGTTCCTCTCCTCTTCCCTTCGAAACTGTCCCGCGTCTTTCTCTGTGCTCCCTGACTAAGTTACTTCGTGACTCTTGAATCGACGTCACCTCTCTCACTCTCTCTGTCTTCCCTAACCCTCTCTCTCGTTCCGAACCCTCTCTCTCGTTCCGAACCCTCTCTCTCGTTCCGAACCCTCTATCTCGTCCCGAACCCTCTATCTCGTCCCGAACCCTCTATCTCGTCCCGAACCCTCTATCTCGTCCCGAACCCTCTATCTCGTCCCGAACCCTCTCTTTCATCCAGGTTCTCTGTGCGGCCTCATTAGGTCACCTCCAAGCCCACCAATCCTCCTCCGCTTCCCCCTCCTTCCCAGCCTCCTCACTCCTCCCCCGGTCGCTCCATCTCTCTCCACGCCCCTCCACCGCTCTGCACCAACTCGCTGCCTCTCTCTCCTCCCTCGTCCAACCGGCCACCGAACCAACCACCGAAGCAGCCGCCAAGCCAGCTGCAGCGGTAGGCGGTAGTGCCGCTGCTGGCAATCTTGGCGGTCAGCTTGGCGAAGCGGGAATGACGCTGCTGCTGCTGGTCGTCATGACGGCCGTCTGTGAGACGGCGGGAGACGGTGACGGGCTGGCGGGACAGCTGGCGCTTCTCGCTGTGGGCGGGTGCGTGCAGGGGGGATGAGTAGAGGGGATATGAGTGGGGGGAGAAAGGGGGGGAGGGGGGGTGAAAAAGTGGAGGGGGAATGAGTGGGGTGCTTGATAGGGCGGGTGAGAGGTGAATTGTGCTCGAGGCATGTCACACGGCTTTCTCTCGTTTCCTCCCTCCCTCCCTCCCTCAATCCCCTCCCACCTCCCCCCTCCCCCCAACGCGCGAATCGACAGGTGGGGCCCGGCGCTCCTCATGCTTGCCTGTAATGCCCTCCTCTGGATTCAGAAGCAAACGAGTTCGGAGGACCTCCCCTCGAGCCATACTGCGTCGAATACATCCGGGCCGTCGCTTTCAAATCGTTTCTTCACCCCTCCTGTTCTTGGAGTGAGTTCGGCTGCCCTGTTGTTACCCCCCTGCCTCCTTCTCACCCCACACACATTCATGCACAATCACACCCCTTATTCCCCTTCTCTCCCCCATCTATTCACAACCCCCTCCTTTCCCCTCCACCTTTTCACCTTTGCCGCATTCACCTCTTCCTCTCCGCATGTTCGTCTCCTTTCCTCTCACCACCTTCCCTCCCCTTCTCTGTAGATCCGCTCGTCTTCATCGTGTTCTTGACTCCTCGTTTTCTTGACTCTCCTCGTGTTCTTGACTCTTCTTGACTCTCCTTTGCCTCCAATTGACTCTAATTGACTCTCCTCTCTTCTTGACTCTCCTTGACTCTCCTTGACTCTTCTTGACTCTCCTTGACTCTCCTTTAGTCTCCTTCACTCTCTTCTTTACTCTTCTTGACTCTCTTGACTCTTCTTGACTCTCGACTCTTCTTGACTCTTCACTCTTATTGACTCTTCACGCTTCTTGACTCTCCTTGGCTCTCCTTGGCTCTCCTTGGCTATCCTTGGCTCTCCTTGGCTCTCCTTGGCTCTCCTTGGCTCTCCTTGGCTCTCCTTGGCTCTCCTTGGCTCTCCTTGGCTCTCCTTGGCTCTCCTTGGCTCTCCTTGGCTCTCCTTGGCTCTCCTTGGCTCTCCTTGGCTCTCCTTGGCTCTCCTTGGCTCTCCTTGGCTCTCCTTGGCTCTCCTTGGCTCTCCTTGACTCTCCTGGACTCTCTTTGACGCTTCTCCATCTCCTCTGTCCTGCTCTCAGGTTCTCGCAGGTCTCTTGATCGGCGCCACGCCTCTCAGACAGCTCTTCCTGCTGCCACGTGTCACGGACGGATTGGTCGACACGAGCACTCTGCTGATCGACAGCGGGTCTGTGCTGGCGTGGCTGCATGGGCAAGCGGGCGAGATGGCGGGGAGCATGCACTGCTTCATGGAGGCTGCATCGTTCCTCGGTTCGGCCGCTCTGCCCCTCCACCTCATGGCTCTCGTCTCTTCTCTCGTCCCCCCTCTCGAACCATCTCAAGCCCAGCATACTCAGCACCAACATCATCAACAGCAGCAGCAGCAGCAGCAGCAAGCCATCCTCGCACATGTCAAGGCCGCACAGCCCAGAGATGCTGCTGCTTCTACACCGGAGCTGCCCCTCTAACCTTCTAACGCTCATCTCATCGTCCCTTCATAACCTTATGACTCACTTGAGTCATCTCAAAAGTAACATCGGCAGAACCAGCAGCAGCAAGTGATTCTGTCACTTTGTTGAGCCCACCCGACCCAGATACCCTGCTGCTTCTGCTCCAAAGCTGTCTCTGTAACACAGGAACTTCAATCTCGACGTGATTCGACTTGATTTCTCTCTGCTCCACATACGGGAGCCCTAATACCGGTAGCAGACTTATCAGAGACTGCATACCTTCCGTCTCATCTCTAACTTGCTCCTGCCGGACACGTCAGTAGCAGCAGCATGCCAAGTTGTTCCCACAACGCTCAGCGCATGCCCAGCTAACACCAACCAACCACAACGCTCTCATCTCGTCCTGGGTGTTCCCTGCTTCAATTGAGGGTCACCAGCAGCAGCTAACAGGCTATTGAGACAGAGTCAACAACAAGAAGCTGTCATGTCATGAGTCACCAGCAGCAGCCAACACCAGCGGCGGCGTGGCAGTGGGGTACCTTTTGAGAGAAGGCAGCTCTCTGTGTATATGCAATTCTCTCTGAGTAAATGGGGATCAGATGCTGTCATGTTCCGAGTCCACCAAACAACGCATTCAGCAACTCCATCCACTGACAATGGGTGAGTCAAATTGTTTTTAGCTTTTAGTTTGCCTTCTCTGCATACTTTCCTGGTGCATTTCATTGAGAAAGCTCTGCTGTGTGCCTGTCTCTCTCCCTGCTGCTCACAGGTTAAAATAACTGTACCTTTTAATTAACAAGTGGAGTGGACTAATTTGCTGCACATTTTCCACAATGCAAGGTTTGTTGTGCACCTATAAATACCAGCCAGATGATAACTATTGCACTGCGCTTTGCTTTCAGCCACACACCTTGAATATTCACATCAAATTCCCCTTTTGTCCCTTGCTCATCTCTGCTGCTGCAGTTCTGCTACATGTGCTGCCATGTGCAACCAACACCACAGCTTTTGAAGTCATGGTACCGCTGCTGTTGCTTGTGATCCAATAACTGCTGCTTGTCCAGTTGCTGCAGCTGTTGCTACTGCATCTGCAACCTTCAGCATCACTACCTGCTAGCACCTATGCTGCTTTCCACTGTTTTCACTGGACTACCCTCACCTCTTTAAGTGTTAGAAGCCGAAACGACCATGCTCACACTGCCAGCCATGCTACAGTTGTGAGGAAAAAGCTAGTTGCAGTGGCAGTAAAGTGCCTCCACAGAAATGGTCATCTCATCACATGGGGATGTTGAGGATTGTGAGGAAAACGGTTACCCAGATGGTGATTGGTAGCATGGCCAGGGCGTACTGGAAGGGTGGGGAAATGATGGGGAGAAACGGGGAGACAGAAACATTAGTCTGGTTCTCAAGTGGAATTATTATTTTGACGAATGGCACCACTACTTGTGCAGGAAGAAAATAAACCACGGATGGCATACCATTCAAGGAGTCATCAAACTTTAACACGATGCGACAAAGAGATATGGTTTAGGTGCCTCCCCATGGTTTAATGCCGTTTACTTTTAGGATAGACGTTTTTATCCCGGGCAGAAAGCTCCCTGGGTGAATTGGTTGTCAGTTGAAATGTACATTTAGACCCGTGTACACATAAGGCATTGATGGAACTTTGCTGCACCAATTACTTCAATGCACCATAACTGTCTTTTGCAGCACGAGGTTTTTGGTAAACGGAGTCAGGTTGTTTTTACTGTGAGCAGCATGTTCATATCTTCCTATCAAACAATAAATTCCAGTCAAGAACTGATGCTGCATTGTTCCTTCATTGGAAGTTGTTCAGCCCAGAGAGAAAAGACCAGGAGGAAGAGGAGTTGCAACAAAGACAAAGGGCAAATTATCCACATTTGAAGGAAAAAAAGGGGCTCACCTGTCGAAGCATGAGTGAGGCGAGCACTCCCGCGAGTGGACGGGTCTTGGAGCTCAACTGTAGTAACAGAACAGGAGGGAAAGAGTACGGAATGAATAAGGTTAGAGAAATAACGGCAGTGGGACAGCGGCATCGAGTGAGAGAACCATTAAGAGATGGAGACGCAAGATGCACGTGGGAAACAAAGCGTGAGCAGGAAGATACCGCGCTTGAGGAAGATACACACCATCACGGGAATTTATTTTTGTTGTGCTGAGCAGGGTGCAGAGGGAACGAACCTGAGTGAGAACCACGAGGCTCTGAGATGACGGCATGGCGGTCGGCACCTGCGAGGGAGGCAAGAAAGAGAGAGCAGAGAGCAGAGGGAAGGAGATGAGATGAGTGGCAGCAATGGGGTCACTTGAGAACCCTAAACCACGAGGCTCTGATGGCCTGGCAGAAGGCAAATGTGATGGAGATAAGCAAGAGAGAGCAGAGAGAAAGCAAGATGAGTGGAAGTGAGTTGAGAGAGAGTGAGACGAGAGAGAATCTGAACAACAGTGATGCATGAGCGTAGGCACATATGATATGAGGGCCAAAGGGCTTATTGTGTCAGCACTCTTACCATGAGGCAAAGCGCACAAATCGGGTCCTGGGGAATGAGGTGAGCGTGGTAGAGAGCCTGGTGGAGGGGGGAAGAGAAAGGACGGGAGGGAGAGGCTAAGTTAGCGAGTGAAGGAGGAGGAGGGAAGGCATACGGCAGAGGAATGTTTTGAGACTTTTGAGACGTCTCGGAGGAATGTTTTGAGACTTTTGAGACGTCTCAGAGGAATATTTTGAGACTTTTGAGACGTCTCAGAGGAATGTTTTGAGACTTTTGAGACGTCTCAGAGGAATGTTTTGAGACTTTTGAGACGTCTCAGAGGAATGTTTTGAGACGTCTCAAAACAGAGGAATGCACTTGTTGTGGCAGGCCAACAAAGGAACACAGCAAGGAACGCTAAACCATAAACCAGAGTCCTAAGCCCTAAACACTAGAAGCGCACCATTATGCTGGTCATGCCGACGATGGGAGACACCAGTAGGCGCACGAGTGAAACCACCACCAGCGCACGATTGTCCAGCAGATCTGCTGGCGGCCCTGCTGCCACCGCTGCTGCTGCTGCTGCTGTAGCAGGCACAACTGCTGCAGCAGCAGCAGCAGCAGCAGGAGGAGGAGCAGGAGTTGCAGAAGACGCAACAGAGGCAACAGCAGATTCAGGACCCACGGTTGGTGCTGGTGCACAGGCAAAAACAGAGGAGGAAGAAGGGGCAAGAGCGGCAGCAGTAGCAGGAGCCAGCGCAGCTGCCAGTTCAGGAGACATGGTGGGAGCGACCGGACTAATAGATACTGCTTCTTCCTCTTCCGCTGCTGCTGCTGCCGCAGCGGCATCAGCATTCGGTCGTTCCAGGTGCATGGCAGCACCCTGTCCCATGCTCAGATCCATTTCTAATTCCAGCGCCTCTAGGCCTGTCACCTCTAGCGCACCTGTAGCGTCCCCACCCCCCATCATCGCCACCCCTCCCACCGCCTCCGTGTTGCTCTCTGCCTCACACGACCGTACTTCCTTCAACCCATCCTCACCCCTCTCCACGCCCCTCTCCACCCTCCCTTGCACTGGAATCGCTAGGACAGATGCTGAAGCAGCTGACGCTGTGACTGCAGCCGCAGCAGCAGTGGAGTAGGAAGCAGCTAGAAGAGAGTTTCCAAGGAAGGGCTGATGGGGAACTAGGCGGGCTAGGAGCCACAGTGAGGAGGCGGAATCAGAGGAAGAGGCGGAGAAGGAGGACGGGGAGGAGGAGGGGTGAGAAGAGGAAGGGGAGGAAGATGAAGGGGTGAGGAGGGATTGGAAGAGGTGGTGGAGGTCGGCTAGAGGGGGAGAACCAGCAGGGAAGACAGGGGCAGGGAATTTGGCAGAGAGGGACTTTTGGAGGTTTGCGAAGGGGTTGGGAGGAGTGGGCAGGTTGGGGAGTGCGGGGAGGAATTTCGGCCAGGAGAGGTTGGCAGGGAGGGCGTCCGCAAGGGAGGAGGAGAGGACGATGGTTTGCACAGGGACGCATGCTCCCCCCAGCATGCCTGCTGCCTGCACGGTGTAAAGGGCAGGTAGGGAAGGGAGAAAGGGCACGTTAGAGAGAGGGAGGAGGAGAGGACGATGGTTTTCACTGGCACACACGCTCCCCCCAGCATGCCTGCTGCCTGCAAAAGGTAGATGGGACGGAGAGAGATACGGAGCGGTAGAGCACAGTAAAAGGGGGCATTAAAGAGGGAGGAATAGAGGACGATGGTTTGCATGGGGACGCCTGCTCCCCCTTTCCCAGTCATTAGGATCCAGGGCGGCGACAAGAAAGTGGAGAGCAAAAGGCAGGCGGTGGCATGGAGCAACCAGATTGGAAAGGCGACGCGTGGGGATGGAGAGACAGGAGTTGGAGAGGGAGGAAGGAGGAGGAAGGGTGAAGGAAGAGGGGGTGAGGAGGGGAGTTGAGATGAAGATCAAGCAACAGCAGTAGCAGCTGTGGCTGAGGAGGGTGGTGGCTGAGGAGGGCGGTGGCAGTGGTAGAGCTTTAGAAATGATGAAGAATGGTGGGAGATTGATGGAGGATCAACCATGCACGCTCCACGAATCTGCTGGAGCGTGCACGGTTGATCCTCCATCAATCTCTCACCATCCTCCACCATCTGCTGTTGCTTGATCTTCATCTCCCCTCCTTTCTCATCCCCCTCTTCCTCCACAATTGTGCCCCCCTCCTCCTTCCTCACTTCCTGTCCCTCTCCTCCAGCCTCCCCTCCCTCCAATCTCCCACCATCCTCCACTAGAGAAGGGAAACGGGAGGGCAGTAAGTGTTAGTGAGGAAGAGAGGAAGGATGGTTTGTGCGAACACACATGCTCCTCCAAGCACGCCTGCTGTTTGCAAAGTTGGTTGGGGCAGAGAGGAAGGCAGCAGTACAGTTGCGCACAGTGATCAGCAAGTTCCAGTCATTAAACCCTAAACCCTCTAATCATAAATCTCTCATTCCAATGGATGTAGCACCAACTCACCCCAAACAGCGGGTGCAGCACTCCGGCTGTAGCAGGGCCGAGGAGAGAAGACAGCAGGTCGCCTGAGCCAGCAGCGGCGGCTGTAGCAGCCGCAGAAGTATCGGCAGCAGCCGGCAGGAAGAAATGGCCGAGCGGAGTGGTGCCGATAACCACTCCCACAAGAACCTGTAGGGGAGAGACAACACGGATCTCAGGAGGTAATTTAGAGAGAAAGCGACAGGAATAAAGGTGACCGGAAAAAAAAAAAAAAAAAAAAAAAAAAAAAAAAAAAAAAAAACAACTATACGAGACGGGTAAGCAAAAGTAGCCGAACAACTCACCCAACATACATGCGGGTAACCAGCAACTCACCCCATACATGGGCGGGTTGAACACCTTCTTGGCAACACCAGAGACACACTCCACGGCGTTGCTCACCCACGCACGCACGCCCCCAACACCACCAGCAGCAACAGCATCACCGACACCAGCCGCAGTTGCCTTGATGCTGCTGCTGCTGCCACCACCAGCGGGCTTGCCCGCGTCCTTGAGAATGCTGTAGCCAATCGTCCACAGAGCCGGCTGCCAGCTGTAAAAGATAGACGGGTTCGCAGAATGTGGGAGGGAAAAGAGCAGAGAGGGAAAGGGGACGGAGGGAGCAACGGTTGAAGAGCAGGCTTGCCCGCGTCCTTAAGAATGCTGAACCCAATCGAGTTTTGCGGCACCTCAAATTAAGAGTGCTCTATCCAATCGTCCACAGTGTCGCCTGCCAGCTGTTGAAACAGAAAGGTGGGTTGGTAGGAGGGGCAGCGGTTGAAAATCAGACAGGGGAAGCAGCAGGCTTGCCCGCGTCCTTGAGAATGCTGCACCCAAACGTCCACAGAGCCACCTGCCAGCTGTTGAAACAGAAAGGTGGGTTGGTAGGAGGGAGCGGAAGGTTAACGGGTGGAGGGAGCAGCGGTTGAAAATCAGGCTTGCCCGCTCCCTTGAAAATGATGTTGACGACCGTCCACAGCAACGGCTGCCAGCTGTTGAAACAGAAAGGTGGGTTGGTAGGAGGGAGCGGAAGGTTAACAGGAGGAGGGAGCAGCGGTTGAAAATCAGGCTTGCCCGCTCCCTTGAAAATGATGTAGACGGCCGTCCACAGCAACAGCTGCCAGCTGTTGAGAACGAAGGGTGGGTGCCTGGGGAGGGGCAAGCCAGCGGAAGGGGAGGGGGCAAGCCAGCGGAAGGGGAGGGGGCAAGCCAGCGGAAGGGTTTTTGAGGCGCCTCAAAAGTCGTCCACAGCAACGGCTGCCAGCTGTTGAGAATGAAGGGTGGGTGCGTGGGGAGGGGGCAAGCCAGCGGAAGGGGAGCGGCAGCGGTAGCAGATTAGGCTTGCCCCGCGTGCTTGAGAATGCTGTCGCCGATCGTCCGCAGCGCAGTGACTTTTTCTGCCATCGACGTTTTCTGAGACACCTCGACTCAGAACTCACTCACCCCATCATGAAGAGAGTGAGATAGCCCCAGAGGCAGCCCTGTCGCCATCCACCTGGGTGAGCAGCGCCGTGAGGAACACCAGAGGCAGCGAGAGCGAGAGGAGCGGGCCATAGACAGATAGACACCATGGGGCACACACGCCCACACACACGCCCACTCACACGCCCACTCACACGCCCATACACGCCCGCTCACCCCATCATGAAGAGAGCGAGGTAGCCGGCAGCCCAGTCGCCGTCCACCTGGCTGAGCAGCGCCGTGAGGAACACCAGAGGCAGCGAGAGCGAGAGGACCCAAACCCCTGACCATGTCAGGACCAACCGAGAGACACACAGTAACACTGATAGACACCATAACATGCGCATGCTTGCCCGCTCACCCCATCATGAAGAGCGCAAGGTAGCCGGCCGCCCTGTCACCATCCACCTGGCTGAGCAGCGCCGTGAGGAACACCAGAGGCAGCGAGAGCGAGTTGCTGAATGCACACACTGCCGTTACCACCGACTCCTTGGTTCGCAGTGCAGCCGCCGCTGCTTCTGCCGCTGCTAGTGTTGTTGATACTGTTGCTGCCGTTGCTGTTGGTTCGGCAGCAGTGGCGACAAGCTCAGTGTGGTTTTCTCTGCTGCTTCCGTCGCTGTGCTTCAAGTTGCTGCTGCTGCCGCTGTTGCCGGTAACAAGAGAGGGAAGCAGGGCAGCGGAGGGCAGCAGTGACGACGGCTTGTGGAAAGCCACGAGGCACGCAGCCTTGCCCAACACAGTGCCTACCAGGACCTGAATGGACAACACGAGGGGGGGAGAGTTGGCAAGGCAACAGGCAGTAGGGCAGCATTAGGCATAAGGGCAGCAGCGACGAGCGCTTGTGGAAGGCCACGAGGCACGCAGCCTTTCCCAGAACGGTGCCTACCAGCACCTGAAAATGCAAGAAAAACGGGTTGGAAGAGGCGCAGGAGGTGATGTCGAGGTGATGTCGAGGTGGGGCAAAGGAACGGCATACGTACTGATTGAGTGTAGCGGTAGTACAGCATACGAGCGAATTATGGGTGGCAATGGTGGATAGAGTAGGGGTGGCGCGGCGCATACCTGGAGAATGGCAATGAGCGGCAGCACTGCGAGGGCTGAGAGAGACTTTTGAGTCGACTCAAAAGTCACGGCGCATACCTGGAGAATGGCGATGAGCGGCAACACTGCGAGGGCTGAGAGAGACTCGCCAGAAAGAGTGGCGGCCACCTGCAGAGAGCCAGAGCGGCGAGAGAGAGCAGGAGGGATGCAGAAGGAAACAAGAGAAGATGGAAGACTTAGAGGACAGTCAGAATGTGGAATGACGGCAATAGTAGCTTGGATTGGAGAGCTTCGATCGAGGATAATCCGACGGTGGTAGGTGCTTCATGCTTTGCATTGTTAAAGAGCGCAATGGGCAGTGGCGATGCAAGAAGTGGGGTGGGGCGAGGAGCAGCCGTGCAGTGCACATGAAACGTACCTTGCTCATGAGGAAGCACGGGATGAGCACTCGGAAAGAGACCTGCGGAGACAGGGTGGATCAGAGAAGGAGAGGATGAGAGAAGGGGGAGGGGATGAAAGAAAAGAGAGGGGAGAAAGAAGGAAGAAAGGAGGATGAATGAACGGAAGTTCGCGGGGCGATTGGGACTTCACGTTTGAGCAGACAGAGAAGTCTATTCGTTCATCCTATTCGTACATGAGATACTGAGAACTTTGGTTATGTACGCACACGCGCTTGACCGATACCCGTGCAGGTGAGAGCACTTGCGCACAAGCAAACGAGCGCGCGCGCGCCCACACACCCCCGCTCGCAGCCGCCCACCCACGCACCCACACACACCCATGCAGCCGCCCACTCACGCACCCACACACCCAGTAACAACGCACCTGGCTGAGCACGGAAGGCGTGGACTTGGGTAGAATGCCCGACTTTTGCAGACACACCACGAACGCTGCTCGCACGCACACGCACACGCACACGCACACACACACAAACACGCGCACACGCACGCACGCACGCACACACACACACGCACACACACACGCACGCACGCACGCACAGCATGGCAAGGGGGTGGAGCAGGGGGGAAGGGAGGGGGGAACGGGGGGGCAGGAGGGGAGGGGGAGTAGAGGGGAGAAGGGGAGGAGGAAGAGGGGGCGAGGTGAGGCGAAGAAACTTTCAGACGGACGAAGAGGCGCGAAATGCAAGAGGAAATGTGAATGACAACATGCAAGAGAGGACCTGGGGGGGTGAGGAAGAGGGGCGAGGCGAGGCGAAAAAGCATCGACTTGACAGGCGAAGAGTCGCGAAATGCAAGAGGAAAATGTGAGTGACAACATGTAAAGGAGGACGGGGGTAGTAAGGGAGGGAGGGAGGGAGGGAGGGAGGGAGGGAGGGAGGGAGGGAGGGAGGGAGGGAGGAGGGAGGGAGGGAGGGAGGGAGGGAGGGAGGGAGGGAGGGAGGAGGGGGGGGGGGGAGGGAGGGAGGGAGGGAGGGAGGGAAGGAGGGAGGGGGGGAGGGAGGGAGGGAGGGGGGGGGGAGAGGAGGGTTGGGAAGAAGGGGATAGGGATGGTAGAAGAAGCGAGATGCAAGGCGGGAAGGATCGCATTTCTATAATTTTGCAAAGAAAAAAGGTGGCTTTAAGCTTATGAGGCGTCTACAGAATGGAAACTGAGATGTCTCACAACTTACCGCAGATGCCGAAGAGCTTAAACACAGTTCCGAAGGCGGCTTTTAACACGGACAAATTGACGCCGAAAATCACATCACCAACCGCGCCCGCGGAACCGGGCGCATCCTTTCCCGCATCCACGGACGCAGGGGGAGCGGCGGAGAATTGGAGCGCCACGGGCGCACTGGGCACCGCAGCCCCGGAAGGGGGCACGCGCAAAACCGCAGCGGATGGTGCGGGCAACGCGAAATTTCCGGCCGGGAGAGAAGCGGGTAGGGCGGCCGGTAGTGCAGCCGGTAGATTAGCCGGCAGGGATGCCGGAACTGCCGACGATTCAGCGACTGCAGGAGCCGTTAGCGGCTCGTTCCTAATCCCCACCGACGCGTCACTCGTGACGTCAGCGGAGGGGTAAGTGTACACTAACGGCGGCGCGGCAAAGCCCGATCGATCCGCGAAGCTTCCTTCGTCAAACGTGATCGGAACTGGCAGCGGGCGGAACGACGAGAAGAATTGAGCCGAATGGTACAGCGACGGCCACACGTCGCCCGTATTCACCGCCGCGATCGGCGGCAGAACCTCCGCCGGCAGCCCCGCCGCCGCCACGTCAGCAACGCGGTTGAAAGCGGCGGCGGAGGCCGGGGAGACGGTGGGGAGGCAAGGCGCGGCGGTCACGATGCTGAGACCTATGGCGGTTGCAGTGGCCGTCGCAGCCGCGCGAATAAACACGGGAGCCGTTTCCTTGGCGTCCCGAACCCCGTGTTCTGCGATCGGAGCCGTTGCTAGGGAAGCAGCTTCGTCAAACCTTCCTCGCATCAGCGCGCGGAGGAGCTGCGAGGAACGGAGGCGGGCTCGGAGTGCAAAGCGCTGCTTGCCGCTTTCTTCCGTCGCCCTGCGACCTTCCTCCCTTCGCCTGAAGCCTTTTTCGCGTTTTCCACAGACTTCTTCGCTTCGCCAACCGTCTTGACTTGTCGGTCGTCGGCAAACTTAGCGTCAGGTCCGCGCAGTCCCGACATGAATTTAAACTGCTGCATTGCGCCGACGGCATCCGGAGCGCCATTCTGACAATCCTCCCCATTGGCTGCCACGTAAGTCCCAGCGGCTTCTCTGGATCCAACTGAAGACGACTCGTTAAAAACAGACTCCGTGCGAGTAATATCAGCGTTCACCGCCCTTTCCTCCCCATCAACATTGCAACAGCTGCTCCCATCACTGTTACCGGCGCTGCTGCCGGCGGGAGTAGTAGCAGGAATGGCAGGAATCTTCAAAGAAGTTGGGGAAATCAGAGGAGTCCTCAATTCGGAGCAGCATCTGACGGTTCCGCTGCGATTGCCGCTGATGCCGATTCCACAGCAACTGTTCCGCTTCTTCTGACAATTCGCGCGACCAAGAACGCAGATCGAACGGGTACCGTCAGACAAA
Organism: Closterium sp. Yama58-4; assembly: GCA_947470075.1. Taxonomy (NCBI): domain Eukaryota; kingdom Viridiplantae; phylum Streptophyta; class Zygnematophyceae; order Desmidiales; family Closteriaceae; genus Closterium; species Closterium sp. Yama58-4. The sequence goes on along the minus strand of CANIUD010000640.1, from coordinate 49,727 downwards.
AGAGAACCTTCCGGCGACGGAAGCAACGGTCGGCGCGAAGTTACGCTGAAACCGGAAGGGGAGCCGGAGCTGCTAGAAGGTCCACGGGAAGCGGAGGAGGAGGAAGGCGTGAGCGAGACGCAAGGAGGCGCAGAGCAGCGGAAGAAATGGCGGCCATTCAGAAGAGAATCCTTAAATTCTTAAAGCACCTTGTTGAAAGGAGGTCAGTCTTAGTAACGGATCAATCAGACAATATAACCGGGCTTGTGTGAGCAGAGCTCCTCAGCAGGATAGAGCTTCGTTTATAACTCTTGAGTGAAAGAAGGCTTTAACGAGCAATTAATACTCGGCTCTTTCTTTGAAGGCGGTTTACGCGATAATTAAGGCGTTAATACGCCCTCGGCCTCCTTTCTAAACAAGAGCAATCGATAACTCAAAAACTACTACGAAGTAATGAGCATTCAAGGAAAAGCCCGCGAAATATAAACACCGATACAGGAGATCCGAATCGCGGGGAGGACGCAGCTATACCGGTCACAGGACAGTCAAGTATGGAAACGGACCAGGCACAGAGAACTACCAGCCAGCTGCTATGATTTAGGGAATTGGAGTGGAAACCCCGAGACCAGCTACCCCCTCATATAGTAGGGAAGGAGGTGTGTCCTGCGCTGTACATACATTTTCAATTCAAATACCGCGGTTTAGCCTATTTCGTTGCGGTTGGAAACGGTGAATACCCAGAACCGTAACTTACCGCGCGAGAACATTCTGTACCAAGCCGGACGTTCAGGAGAAGCCTTGCTTCTCTCTCATGCCAATCTCCATCTCATATCGCACCCGCCCAGGTTACAGTGTAGATCGGACGGAGCAGCAGCATGGATGGATGGTGCAGCGGAGCTGTTACAGTACGCTGACATGACGGAAGCAACGTTTCACTAACGGCCGCCACTGCTGACTGCGTCCCACACACGGCGGTGGACAAAACACGCGTGTTTGGCTCGGGGTTCGGGTTCGAGACCTATTTGGTTCGGATGGCGGTGTGTGATTGGTTCGGCATGGTTCAGCCTTGTGGCTTGGTCTGTCCAGGGCGTGACCAAAATGATGAGGCACACATACGCAACGGAGGACGATGTTGCAGAACGATGGGCTCGGAATGAGCGGCTTCTCTGTTTTAGAACGCCAGAAGCCGACCCGACCGAACCAAGAAAACCGACACACGTACTTCTAGAACAGGATCTGAGATTGACTGTGGATTATGAGTACACACGGTCAAGGGCCAAAGCTAGCCCGAGCCATAACCTACGTACTAGGCTTGACAAGAGTGACTGATGAACATATCGACAAGCCTGAGCAACAAGCACTTGGCCAACGTACCACTGAGAGTTTCTTCATGGGAGGTTCGGCTCGTATCGAGGCTGCGCTATTAGCTGAAAATGTTCAAGGTTTAGATTAGTCGAATGTGGGTGAGGCTTGCCATTGGCCTTCAGACGCTTCGGTACGGCCCACATCAGAACTGAGCTCGCCTCTAAGGCAAGCGATCTCGGGGGCCCGTCAACTCCCCACCACCCAACGCAGTCACTTTGTGCTGCCATAGTTGAAAAGGAACTGTGGTTCGGGTTCAGCCTTGTTAAGGCATACCTCCTTCGCTGGTATGGTTCTTCTGAAGGCGGCCTGGGACGAGCCTTGTTGGCACCCGCACGCAAACCTCCTCCAAGCCCATTATGCCAGTTGTCCTAACATGCTTGGGTGAAGGACCATCCACGTCATGGTGACATCGTCCAGGCCCGAATCCGTCATGGCCTGCTCAACATATGTGGTAAAGGACACAACAAATAACACTCTCTCCCAGACCTTCGGAAAGCAGGCGATAAGACAACTAAGGGGGTGTTTGGACGAACTATCACGTACAGTCACGAAAACGTTAACAAGCGCTTGATAGTTCGGACGATTTACATAACACTTCGAGCCAAAGAGGTATTCTAACAACAGCATGCAAAACATAATCTAATCTAGATGTCTTAAAGCCAGGATCTCAAGTACGAGAATTGGCCTTCATTTGCAAAACACTTGCAGCTCTCATTACCCTGTTTCTCCAGGCGAATTGACTGGTTGGTTAGGGAGTTGAGGTGTTGACACACTCACGTTTTTGTCAAATGTTATAGCCCTTAGTGGGTCATACTATATGGGGTACAAACAAATAGGGTTAGGTACTTGTACCCCAACTCAATCAATGCAATTCATTCCGCTGTTCTCAGTTACTAAGATGGTATCAGCAGTAGGTTCGTTGTTCCTAGGCCTTAGTCACCTCCGTTCCTAGTCCTATGCCGTCCCTAGCCAGCGCCCTCGCCCACGACCTAGCTACCGCCCTAGACACAACGCCCTAGCCAGCGCTCTAGCTCTACCCCCCCCCCCCCCCCCCCCTCCCCAGCAGGCCCGCCAGCGCCTTAGCCAACTGGCTCGCTAGCGCCTTAGCCAGCAGGCCCGCCAGCGCGCACGCCAGCGCGCACGCCAGCGCGCACGCCAGCGCGCCACGCCAGCGCGCCACGCCAGCGCGCCACGCCAGCGCGCACGCCAGCGCGCCACGCCAGCGCGCACGCCAGCGTGCACGCCAGCGCGCCAAGCCAGCGCACCGCCAGCGCTGCGTTGACGCCCCGCCCGTCCGCCAGCGCGCCGCGTCGCCGCGCCGCCCGCCAGCCAGCGCGCCGCGTCGCCCGCCGGCCAGCGCGCCGCGCCACCCACCGGCCAGCGCGCCGTGCTGCCCCCTGTGCGCCTCTTACACTGCCTCCTCGCCTGCGCGCCTGCCCACGTGCCACTGACTGTCTCACCCTCCTGCGGCTGGTAGCCGCGCTCTTCGTTTTTTTTTTTTTTTTTTTTTTTTTTTTTTTTTTTTTTTTTTTTTTTTTTTTTTTTTTTTTTTTTTTTTTCGCCCCTTATGGCGACCACTCGAGTACTTCGATTTGACCCTGAGGGGAGACCGATTGATTTTAGTACGTGGCTTACGCAGGCGCAGCGCCACCTTAAGAGCCAGCGGCAGGATGGCGTGCACCTGTTCGCACACGCATCCGGTACTCAGACCGCCCCTCCTCAGCCTAGGCCGCTGCCCACCACCCCGTCGCCTACTCCTGAGCAGGAGGCCGAGTACCAGCGCCAGTTTCTTGCTCGCAACGTGTGGGAGTCACTTGACGCCGCTGCCTGCCTCGCCCTGACCGACCTTCTCCCACCGACCGAGGCAGATCTGTATAAGGCTATTGTTGCTCGCTACTCCACTCCCTCCTCTGCCTCACTCAGTCGCCTCCTCGTCCCCTTTATCTACCCTGACCTCGCCTCCTTTGAGACTGTCTCTGACCTCACTGCCCACCTGCGCTCCCTTGACACTCGCTTTCGTGCTGCTTGCACCGAGGAGCAGCTTGCCCTTGCCCCGCCCCCTATGTGGCTCACCATTCACTGGCTAGTCACTCGCCTCCCTGACCGCCTAGCCACAGCCCGCGACGCGCTTCTTCTGAAGCATCCCACTGAGCTTACCATCGATCTTCTTGAGACCGCTCTCTCGAAGATCGAGAGTAACCTCCTCGCAGTTGCCTCTGCCTCCTCAGCACCTCCTCCTCGTCTTTTTGAGGGGTGTGCGGTACCACAGCTTCCCACCTTCACTGCCTCCCTTGCCATCCCCGCGTCTTCTGCCTCTGAGGAGACGGCGGCTGTTTCTGTCTCTGGCGGACAGAAACGTGGCAAGGCTAGCAAGAAGGGAGGGAAGGGCGGGGGTACTGGGGGTGGTGTGGGTAGTGGTGGCGGCGGTTGGGGCGGGTGGTGGTGGGAGTGGTAGTGGGGGTGGCTCGGGCCCTGACGGTCCTCCTCTCGACGGTGGAGTTATCACTGGTGGTGGGGGGTTCCAGCAGCAGCAGCAGCCGACTTCTCAGCAGCTGCCACAGCTTGGACAGCAGCAGCAGCAGGGACCGCAGCAGCAGCGACAGGGCCAGCAGCAGCGCCCACCGCAGCAGCAGCCTCAGCAGTGGGGGCCTCCGCAGCAGTGGGGCCCTCAGCAGCAGTGGGGGTTTGTGGGTCCCCCGAGCACTGGGCGCAGTGCCCCCCCCTCCAGTCGGGGACCTCGCTCGGCCGGCCGCGACGTTGGTCCCTGTGAGTACTGGATCCTTACGGGTCCTCGACGGGACTCGTACTGTGGCCGCCCCGACCACTCTGCTGCACGCTGCTTCAGTCGTCTCGACGACCTCTACCGTTTGCACCACGGCCCCTCTGCTCCCCCGCCGCCACGCTGGGGGACGCTTCTTGCTCGTGGCATTGCTGTTTTTGATATGACTATGGATGATGCTAGTTCTTATACCATGTATGCTGATGTTGACTATAGTGCTCCTGGATCTGTGTACTTGCCTGTTGCTAGAGTAGGTGCCAGTGTAGGATCTTGTTTAGCTACTAGTACAGGTACTCCCTCGGCGGACGCGTCTCTCTCCTTCACACTGGACTCAGGAGCGTCGCACTGCTTCTTCCGCGACTGCACGACTCTCTCTCCGCTACCGGCACCTGTCCCTGTAGCACTGGCCGATCCCTCCTCGGGACCGGTCATTGCGACTCACGCCACTACACTCCCGTGCCCAGCTGCTCCTTCTGGTTCCCTGACCGGCCTCCACGTTCCTACGTTCTCTAGGAACCTGGTTGGTGTGGGCACCCTGGCGAGACAGCACGTCGGGGTCTGGGTTGAGCCTTCTGGTGACACCGCAGTCTGCGTCGACGGTGACACGTACGCCCCCTTGGCCACTTTCCGCCAGGAGCCGGGCTCTGGTCTGTACACCCTCCGCACCGACCCCCGTCAGGTTCCCCCGTCCCACCAGGTAGCCGGGTCCAGTCAGGTTGCTGTGTCAGGTGTAGTTGCTGCGTCTTGCTCCTGTCGGTCACTTGCCCACCCCACCGTTCTGTGGCACCACCGGATGGGGCACCCGTCCCTTCCTCGTCTGCGCGCCATGTCCAGTCAGCGTCTTGTCTTAGGCCTCCCCCGAGTCCTCCCACCACTCCCGCCGTCCCCAGCTCCTCCGTGCGGTCCTTGTGTCCAGGGTCGGCTTCGCGCCACCCCCCACTCCTCCTCCCTTCGTCCGGCCACCGAGCCCTTCCAGACACTCCACTTAGACGTCTGGGGCCCCGCCTCCCGCCTTGGCCCTGAGCGGGAGAGTTTCTTTCTGGTGGTCGTTGACGATTACTCTCGGTACACCACCGTGTTCCCCTTGGCGAAGAAGACCAACATGACTTCTACGCTGATCCGGTGGCTCCTCGCCACCGAAAGCACACTCGTGGTCGTCGTGTCAGTTGTCTCCACTCCGACCGTGGGGGTGAGTTTCGCTCCGGCATTCTCGCCAGTTTCTGTGCTGAGCAGGGCATCACCCAGTCCTGGACTCTCCCAGACTCTCCACAGCAGAATGGGGTTGCTGAGCGCCGCATAGGCTTGGTCATGGAGATTGCCCGCACCTCCATGATCCACGCCCGCGCGCCCCATTTTCTGTGGCCCTACGCGGCTCGGTACGCCGCTCACCAGTTGAACCTCTGGCCTCGCGTCTCTCGGCCAGGGGCTTCACCGACCAGTCTTTGGACAGGGTCCCCTGGTGTTGCGTCGAGGTTTCGTATCTGGGGCACCTTGGCTCTTGTCCGCGACACCTCTGCGGACAAGATCTCGCTCGTGCCGTCCCCTGTGTCTCTCCTCTGACTTCACCTTTTACCACCCTCCCTCCCACCGGTTCTTTGACTCTCGTGACGTCCGTTTCGACGAGTCTGTCCCCTACTACGTCCGGTACCCCTGTCGAGGTCTCCCGGTCCCCCCCCCCCCCCTCCCCTCTTCCTGGCTCCAGCTCCTCCTCCTCCCGCCCCTGCTCCTCCGGTACCCCCCCTGGTCCTGCTCCGTCTGGTGTGTCCCACGCTACTCCCCCCCCCTCGGTACCCCCCCAGGTCTCTCCTCCTTCCCCACAGTCATCCTCACAGCCTCCGCAGCAGCCGTCAGCGCTTCCTTTACCGGCCACTGCGGACTCTGAGGGTGTTGGTGCTCGGGGTGAGGGCTCTGGCGGTGCTCGCTCTGGGGGTGCTGGCGTTGGAGCTGTTCGTGCACCTACAGGAGCCGCCCGTTCTGGGGGTGTTGGCGTTGGCGCTGAGCGTGCACCTGCCGCGGCTGCCCGTTCCGAGGGTGCTGGAGCTGGTGGTGGTGCTGGAGCTCGTGGTTTTTTTTTTTTTTTTTTTTTTTTTTAAATGATAATTGTAAGTATACACCGACAAAAACAAGTATATACTAACAAGAACGGTCGTAACCGTGCGTGGGGAACTAGAGGGAACCTCTTGCTCCAGATAAGATTCTAGGGTCTGCTCCTGACCCTCCTTGCTGACCAGATTGCCGCGAAGCCATCTGTCCACTTCGAAACCTTGCCACCCACTTTGATCCTTTCAAGCATGTTCCACTCCTCCGATGAACCACTCTGCCTCTGTTTTCGCCACGTCGGCCCGAACTTGTGGATGTACAGTTTCACGTGCTGCCGAAAGGCCACCTCAATCCGACGTAGGACACGTTGGGTCCGGAATTTCTGCTTTCTGAAGACAGCTTCACAGCGCTCGAGCCACAATTGGTGCAAAGCGATGGCGGTGAGCGTCATCTCCGGAAAAGCTGAGCTGGTCCCGGTGTCACGAAACAGAAGGGCACCCAGCGAGTCTGTTGTGCGGCCAGGATTCAGCATGCCCAGAGTGCGCCGAAGTGCCGTGGAGACCACTTGAACTCTGGGACAGAGAACCAGGCAGTGTTCCAGTGTCTCCGTTTCCCCGCAATATGGGCAAACCGGCTTGCAGCTGAGGAAAGCCAGACGCTCCCCCACCTGCAGATTTAGACCGTGGATGCGGGTGAGCACATCCCGCGGACGGCTGGGAACAGCCAAGGAGTCCCGCGTGCTCACCACCTTCTTCCAGTTGATATTCTCCCCCCATCTTGCCGCCCATTTTGCGCGCTTGTACGAATCTTCCTGATGGAAGACAACAGTCTCAAAAAAGACCTGATGGTGCGGGCGGCGAAGCTTCCTCTGGGAGTGGAGTCTTTTCAAGCGCATGAGAAATTGTTCAAACACTGGGAAGGTGGCAGTATCCGGTGGAAGCAGACGTGTGAGAGCCTCTCCGGCTCACCGTTGTGTCTGCGGGAATTGGCTACGACGAGGGACGAAATTCTTCGCGAACGGGTGGTTTTTTACAAAAACATCTTGCTGCGTGGCACCACGCCGATCGGAGGACAGAAAGATGGCAGGAAGCTATGGGGCCTGCGTGTGGGGGATCTGTTCGCTAGTAATGAAGCAGGGGCGCTGGAGCAAAAAACTGTGGCGGAGTTAACGGTGATTCTGGGCAGTAATAGCGCGGCGAAGCTAGCATTGAAGGCATTCGGTGCTCTTCCTGCCAAGTGGTACAGGGAGTTGGGGTTTCCGACCGTTCTTCCCAGCTCGACTGACTCCCCTCAGCTGTTGAACATTTTGGTGGACGGGCGCATCATCCCCATGAAGCAGATGAGAGAGGGGTGGAAGGGGGCTGGAGCTCATGGTGTTTCTGGAGCTGGAGAGTCTGAGGCTGGTGCTGGTGCCACTGGAGGCACCCCGACTGGGGGTGCGGGTCCACCTCCTACAGGTGCTAGTCGTGCTGCCGCAGGGGGTACACGCTCTGGGGGTTCTCAGCCGGGTGCTGTCGAGGGCGGAGCCGGTTCTTCTTCTTCGTCTCCTGACACCACTCCTCCTCCTCACCCCTACCTGACTCGACACCAGACCCGTCTTCGTCTTGAGCGTGAGGAGCAGCAGCGTTTGGAGCGTGAGAGGTTGGAGGTTCAGCAGCGGGTGGAGCGTGAGAGGCTGGAGTTGCAGCAGCAGCAGCAGCAGCAGCAGCAGCCGCCGCAGCAGCCGGAGCAGCCTCCGGCCTCTGTTACTGGCCTTCGGGCCCTTGGTCTCCCCTCCTCCTCTCCTCCTGTGTTCGGTCCGACGTTTCCTCCTCCGGACTCAGCTCCGGCTGTGTTCCCTCGTTCTCAGTCTCCTCCGTCTCCCGCTCCGTCTCCCACTCCTCTCTCCCACACTTGGGCCTCTCGTCCTCCTCGTGCTCGTCCCTCGTCACCTGTCCGTGACCTTCGTACCGTGTTGTTTCGTCCTAGTCCTCCTCGTTCTCCTCCGTCTGTTCTTCCTCGTCCTCCTGAGTCGTCCCTCACTGCCTCCCTGTCCACTCCGGTCACTGACTACTACCGCACGTACCGCCCCACTCTCTCTCGTGTTCTCGCCTCTCTTGTTACAGACCCTCGTGCCTCTCCTTCCTCCGTCGCGGTCCTCACTGCCGCTGTCACAGACTTTACTGCTACGCGTCGCCTTGACTACGCCACTCGCGTTGTGGCGGCTCCTCCTGTCCGTCCTCTGTCCGCCGGGGGTGAGTCTGCCCTTGGCTGTGCCGTCCTAGAGGATAGACAGTTTGAGCTAGAGTTCCTGGCAGCCGCTTCACCTCATCTCTGTGCCATGCTGCTCGCTCCTGAGGGAGACCCCGACGCTCCTGACATACCTACTCCTCGCACTTACGCTGAGGCAATGTCAGGGCCTTGGGCCTCTTAGTGGAGAGCTGCCATGGACGCAGAGATGGCCTCCTACAGGTCCACAGGCACTTACGTTGACGAGGTTCCCCTCCAAGGGGCGAACATTGTTGACGGCATGTGGATCTTCAAGGTGAAGCGGCCGCCGGGATCTCCTCCAGTCTTCAAGGCACGCTACGTGGCTAGAGGTTTCAGTCAGCGTGAGGGAGTTGACTTCTTTCAGACCTTTGCGCCCACCCCGAAGATGACCACCTTTCGGGTGTTACTGCACGTAGCAGCGCAGAGAGACTACGAGCTACACTCTCTCGACTTCTCCACTGCCTTCTTGCAGGGCAGCCTACACGAGGAGATCTGGCTGCGTCGTCCTCCGGGCTTCACTGGCACTTTCCCGCCTGGGACCCAGTGGAGCCTCAGACGACCGGTCTACGGTCTCCGCCAGGCACCCCGTGAGTGGCACGACACTCTCCGCTCTACTCTGTCCGACCTTGGGTTTGAGCCGTCTTCCGCCGACCCGTCGCTGTTTGTTCGTCGTGGGCGCACACCTTTCTTTGTTCTTGTCTACGTTGACGACCTGGTTTTTGCCACAGCCGACACAGTCGCACTGGCGGAGGTGAAGTCTGAACTGCAGAAGAGACACACCTGCACTGACCTTGGGGAACTGCGCCGCTACCTTGGCCTGCAGATCTCCAGGGACAGAGCCGCTCGCACCATCACTCTGACTCAGTCACACATGGTGCAGCAGGTCCTTCAGCGGTTCGGGCTTCAGCACTCCTCTCCTCCTCCCACCCCTCTTGCTGTAGACCACAGACTCACTGGGCCTTTTCCTGACGAGCCGTTCGAGCCCAGTGGTCCCTACGCAGAGTTGGTGGGCTGCCTCATGTACCTGATGACGTGCACTCGCCCGGACCTCGCCTTCCCTCTTAGCATCCTTTCTCGCTTTGTTGCGACAGGGAGACACCGTCCTGTTCACTGGGCGGCGGCTAAGAGGGTGGCGAAGTACCTCGGCGCGACATCAGACATGGGGCTTGTACTTGGAGGGACACAGCCAGTTGTACTCACCAGTCACTGCGACTCCTCCTACGCCGACGACGTTGAGTCACAGAGGTCTACACAGGGTTACTGTTTCAGCCTGGGCTCTGGAGCTGTTTCGTGGAGGTCTACTCGGTCCTCCTCTGTTGCGACTTCTACCGCAGAGGCCGAGATCTACGCTGGAGCCCTCGCTGCACAGGAGCTACGCTGGTTGACCTTCTTGCTCACTGACCTTGGTGAGCGGCCGAGCTTTGCACCGACCTTGTTTGCTGACAACAAGGCGATGATTCTCCTGTGTCGTGAGCCTCGACTGGAGAGCAGGGTGAAGCATATCGACGTCAGGTACTTCCTCCTTCGAGAGTTGCAGAGACGTGGACAGGCACGTCTGGACTTCGTGGCCTCCGAGGCCAACACTGCAGACATCTTCACCAAGGCTCTTCAGCCTTGTGACCACCGCCGGTTTTGTCTGCAGTTAGGCCTTGTTGAGACTGGGTCTAGTAGACTGCAGTAGTGAGTTCTTGCCTCTTGCTTGTTTGTACCATATATATATTAGCTTGTACACTCTTGAACTGGCCTTGTGGCCCCTTGTTTATGCTCAGAATGTGTGGTGACCAGGCCAAATTTTTCGTTTTGACCCACCCTTATCATCAGTGTGCCCCAAGCGTTTTGGGTTTAGGATCAGTGTGACCCCTCGTGGGAAAACTTTTCCATCAGGGTAAAGCTAATTATCGAAAAAAAAACCCTGGCTCATCAGTGTTCAATTAAAATATAGTCTGATTGTACATTTTACTAAAAGCACTCAATACAGAATTTAATCATCGTCATCAGACAAGCCGCAAGGGTGTTCATCGTGGTCACTTTCCTCCTCTGGCTCCGGGGCTTTCTGCTTCCCCTTTCGGTCCACAGGTGTCGCGTGCGCAACTGATTTCGCTGGCCGACGGGTCTTCTGCTTGCGCCAGATGTCCACCACGTCAGGCCAGACGTACGGGTACTTGAGCATGTGCAGCGTCATGAGGTCGCCAAGTCGTGCGTCGCAAAGGGAGGTGCGCATCCAGCTCTTGATGATGTTCTGGCGGCTGAACCCCCTCTCACACTCCACTGTGCTCAGGGGCAGCACAGCGAGGGCCTGCCAGAGTGTCATGAGGTTTGGATAGCTGCGCCGACAATCACGGCTCTTCAACATGCTTTGAAGGCCTTGATGGAAATCCTCGCCTGCGTGATGGCGCGCCATGATGTGGCAGAAGCTCCTGAGCTCCTTCTTCGCCGCCTTGAAATCGAATCCTGACGGGGAGGTGGTTTCGGACGGTGGAAGTAGTTGGGGGTTTTTGTCAGTTTATGCGAGGTTGTAAGGTGCATTTAATGCAATAACAAATCGAATCAATTGCACGTGTCAACACATGGCTCACCTGGAAGCAATCCGCCAAACAGCGCATCGTTAGCCGCAAGCCACTCGTGTGTCTTCAAATCGCGCTGCTCGTCTCTGGAAGGCCACGATTCAACTTGGAACAGCTTCGTGCCGCCCAACTGCTGCAAGTCCCACATGCGGAACTTCATTCTCGCAACGACTTCCTTCGCGAAACATGTGCACAGCTTCTCACAGTCAGCAAGCGTGCCCCCAAATTTGTGTTTCTTGATCGGTGTCTCGCTCAGCTCGAACTTGTGGGATGTCTGCCGCCCCTCCGCGTCAATCCCTTCAACCACCACCGTCCTGTTGTCACCTCCATGCTCTTTGATGAACTTCGACAGCAGCTTGCTGACCCCACCGCCAAATGTCTCGCCGTACTGGATGTACCGGTGCGTGATGATGGTGATCGTGTGGTCGACTTCTTTGGCCACTTGTGTGATGTCCACCTGCAACACACGAAGCGCGTCGCAAAGGTCATGTGCAAAAATTCTCGCCAGTAGCAAACATAAACATGTATGCAAACACACTTGCCTTTCGGTGCTGGAAGAAGCGGTTGAGGGAGTTAAGCACGGCTAGAATGTCGGCGAGAAAGTACAGACAGAAATGAAATTTGAATGTTTGCACTGTTGCAGCAACCTTGTGCCCGTACTCCACAATCATGACGATCGCCGCCCCCAACAGTCTGCATAACCGCGCTATAGCGTCTCCCCGCGACAACCATCTGACGTTGAAAAGGCCTTGGTGTTCGAGGTTGGTCTTGTGTATCTCTTGTTGCAATTCTTTGAACCGGTCGTACCAAATGTTGGAACGACAGATGATCTCCCCCACAGCCCGCACGGCAGCATCGATCATGTTGAGGTCGGGGTAAGCCTTCGCGGCATCCTTGACGACCAAGGCTTCACTGCAATACACAAGGGACGGAAGACTAGTAACGAAGTAAGAGGTGATGGACTACATCGCAACATTGAAAAATCGCAGTGATTAAAAAAACCCACACTATCAAACACAACTTACCGATGCGCTACGCAATCACATCCAACGAGATGCGGCACGCGCTCTTGCAAACGGCTAACCAGCCCGCTCTTATCCCCCGTCATTACAGAAGCTCCGTCCGTGCCAATGCCAGACACCCGCTTGAGGTCCACGCCAATCGACTCCAGGTGGCTTGTGAGCACGCCGAAAAGCGAGGACGCATCGCATTTGTGGACCGTCAGCAGCGCCAAAAATTCCGTGACGGTCACGCCGTGCTTGAGGAACGTGGCAAACACAATCAAGTGCTTGCCACGAGCGCGATCCGTGCTTTCGTCGCAGGTAAGGCCGACGAAAGGAGAGGCAAGAAGATGCTGCAGCTGCTGTGTTCTCTGGTATTTCGCCATTGCCGAAGCCATTTCGTAGAAACCATACCTGCGACACAGCGAGGGGAAGGTGTTCAAGTAAAAGATCTGGTAACATCATAAGATAAGCTGCAGCCACATCGTTCAACCAAAACATGCAGACACTTACTGCGTGATGTACACGCCATAGGACTGGAGCGGGATGTCCTCGACTCCCTCCTCTGCGAGGAAGCCAATGAGTTTGGGGAACATCGCGATCGGCGCGTCGTGGTCGCAAATGAACTCCACGCCGCGCATGAGACGTGTAAGCCGCGCGCCCTCCTTGTCGGTATTGGCAAAATCGTCGATCCGCTTCTGCTTCTCGATTTCGGCCATGAGCGTCCGCTGCCGTTTCATGGCTTCTTTGTGGCGTGCGCTCAGCTCGTGACAGTGCATCGATCCGAGCTGCAGATCGCGTCCCCCCGTTCCGTTCCGGCCGAACTTCGCGTCGTCTTTCCCATGCTCCACGCAAATGCTGCACCGCAGAATGGGCAGGCCCTCCTCGTTCTTGTCAAGCAGCAGCCAGTTGAACTTCGGGAGCCACTGCGTGCCGTATAGATCCTGCGCCTTTAGAAATTTCTCTTCAGCCTGCTCGACGTCGGTGAGTTCACGGGACGCACGCTTCGGAGGTTGTACAGGAGCGGGTGGCGGCGTCGGTTTCGCAGGGGGCGTGCCGTACGGTAGTACGGCTTGCGCGAAGCGACGACGCTTCTTCGAGGCTTGCAGACGATGACTCACCGACCTCTGTGACGCTGACTGTGGCGGGAGCACTTTCTGGCGCGTTGGCGCCAAAAGCGGACGGCGTTGCAGTAGGCTCTTTCTCATTGCTGCAAGCAGACGGGCTCGCAGTGCCTACAGCAGGAGGGTTCGCATGCAGCGCACGCAGAAAATCCAGGCCTGTCCGCGCGGGCAAAACACTCGGTGGCTCGTCAGCTGCCTCACCATCGTCAGTCTCTGCCGGAGACATGGCTCCTCTTGTGTAGAGAACAAGATGCCTACGTAACCTAACTGTGTGTGTGTTCTCTGGCCTTGAAAGGTGAAATCCCAAACGTGTTCATGCCACACCCCTTTCTTCCCCCTGTTTCCTACTATGCACGCAAACGAACTGCAGAGCCAGCCACAGTCGTGAAAGGACCGCGGTGCCCAGTGGGCTAGTGGGCAGGGCACCGACTTTCTGCTGTAGTCAGCCACGTTTCCAGCTAACCCAGCCATACTGTCATGCCAGACAAGGAGACCGAGTTGCGTCGGTGGTGCTGCCAAAAAAGAAACTGTTATCCTGGCCAATGGTGGCCCACCGTGTGCCAGCACATGAGTTGACAAGGCCGAAATTCCGGCTTCGAAAGTTGCATTTCGGGATTCCCATCTTACGGGAAAGGGGGGGTGGGTGTACCAGGTGGCGGAGGTGGGGGGGGGGGGGGGGGGGGGGGGGGGGGGTACTCGGTACAGGGTAAAACTCGTTACGGGATTCAGAAACCCTTGGCATCAGTGTGCCTTACACAAAAAAACTGACACATCAGGGTAAACCTATTTCTCGAAAAAATTACCCGAGGCCATCAGTGTGTCCATAAAAAATCACCCTGATTATCAGGGTATCAGAGTGATTTACACTGATAAAATTAGCCCTGGTGGTGACGTTGAGATCCACCCTGAGCTTTGTTTTCTCGCTTGCTTGTGACTGGTCTTGTGACCTTAGGTTGTGTTCTGTTACTTGGCATTCCCCACTTAGGCTATGGGGGTGTGTCAAATGTTATAGCCCTTAGTGGGTCATACTATATGGGGTACAAACAAATAGGGTTAGGTACTTGTACCCCAACTCAATCAATGCAATTCATTCCGCTGTTCTCAGTTACTAAGAGTTTTTGCCCCAGGTTCAATTGCAAAACACATTGCTGATACATGGGATTGTTCGGGTGTGATGGGAAATTGCTGGTGTTGGAGGTTCGTAACCGAACCGGATTTAGTGTCTCCTTGGTTCGGACTCAAACTTGCGATTTTAGTTTTGTTCGCACCCCTAGCTTCACCCATCGTCAAACTACCCACCTCGTTGACCAATTACAAGTAAGCTCCCCTCACCGACTTCCAGCTAATTTGTTTACTTGAGATCCCGGCTTTGATAACAGAAAGTATGCTTTAATGTGCATGAGGAGGCTTTCCAAATAATCTCAAATATTTTCTTAAGGATAGGCCTTTGCAAAAACTTGCTGGTTAGCTGAGAAAAAATGGTTCAAAATGGGGAATCTGATACCTTTTTATGCCTTCCTGTGATATTTCTTTTTGTTGTTGCTATTTCTACTAAAGTTCTTATTGTTATTGTTAAGGACGACTGAACGTTTCAACGCCCTGATAACCTCGCTGCACTCCCTAAACGCGAGCATAAGCTCGCTCATATCGAGCATTCCACCACCCTGTTCAATCACATGCAAAAACCTCAGCTGGCGTGGCTGAAGCCGATATTTTCACCTGATCGGAACTACCTGACCGTAAGAGTTTTGTCAGTACAGAAACAGATTTTAGGACGCGGGCACTCCCATCCAATTTGGCGATCGTTTGTTAAATTTCGATCTGCCACCGCACTTGAGACCTGCCATTATAATCTAAAACGTTCCTGACCTGTTTAAAATTTGTGAAAAGGCGAACCTGAGCTGAAATTGATCGCCGAAATCGATGCGAGCGCCCGCGCACTTACAGAGATCCGCAATCCGCAACCAAAAGCACAGTCCGCCCTGGATTCCCGCAACCAGTAGCTCAAACTGGACGAATCCCAGAGAAATTTGGGGCCTGAAAACTCTCGAGGGTCAGGCCGAATTCGTTACTGACTGGTTGTCTGTTCTGGAGGCGCATGCTCCTTCAGCTGTTTCTCCAAATCTGGCACACCCCCCCTGACCAGCATGACTCGGTGATGTCGTTCGTTTCCCGTTCAGTGTATGCGGTGGAAAACGTTGCTGTGCATTCTAGAGCGGTTTTCTTGCTGCACCACTTTGAACCCTGCTTCACCAGTCTGAACAGTGATACTTGAACTGAAAACGTACGCCTGGCTCCACAATCATCTCCTCTCGAGTCCTCGTGCACGAATTGGTGACTCCGCGACAAGATAATAACTGCCTCTATATATTCCTGAACTCCTGAGCTCGCACCCTTCACCACTTCGGATCCCTCTCTCGCTCGTTCACCGCACTGCGCCTTGCCCAAGAAAACCATCCCAAGCAGACTGTACCATTCTTCTGTCTGCTCGGTTTTCCTTCCTTCGCTGTGTCCTCCTTCAGCAATTAATCCTTGTGCTTTCTGGTGTGTTTCGACCTAGCGCAGCTCGAATCTTGCTAGTGAAAGCGGTGTACAAGCGACAGCAGAGATTTCTCTCAAGCCGACTGGAAATTCACCTTTGAAGGGCGCTGCCACCATGTCGTTGCATCGTCTAACGCTCTTTCTGTGCCTCTCCGCCCTCGGCCTCGCTTGTACGTGACGTTTATCTTCCCTTACGTTCTTTCCGGCGCGCTTGCCCATTCTCGGTTTTTCATAGAAATTGATTGCCGGACATGTGTGTTTCCGTATATTGAGTCGACTCAAAAACGAGTGTGTTGCTATTTCGAACGGAGTGACGATCTGTGTAACCATGATGTCAAGCTTACTTTCCTATGACTTTTGAGTCGACTCAAAAGTCGACGATCTGTGTAACCATGATGTCAAACTTACTTTCCTCTTCTCCCTCGTTATGCTTGTTTTTCGCATGTGCTGCCTGACGTGTGCATGATCCTCCCTGACGTGTACATGGTGGCCCCTGACGTGTGCACTGTCGCAGCTCTTCTAACAGCACAGGTAGGCCCAGCGACACCAAGCAGACTATCCGACTGCACCCCATGCCTTCTGGCTAGCCCGTCTTCTCTTTACTTTTTGACACCAAGCAGACCACCCTGACCGTACCCCATTTAAGCAAAGAGACACCAAGCAGACTACCCCGACTGTACCCCATGCCTTCTGGCTAGCCCGTCTTTTCTTTCCTATTGAGTTTTTGGAACGTCTCAAAACTCAACCGTGCGTCATGCCTTTCTGGATAGCACTCCCCCTCATCCCTTTGCCCTTCGTTCACCTTTCGTTCACTTTTCGTTCACCTTTCGTTCACCTTTCGTTCACCTTCTCCCCACGCCCTCCCCGCTCTTTCTAGCTCCCCTTTCCTAACCAGTTCGCACCCGCCGCCTCCCCCCTACCCCTCCCCCATCCCCCCTCCCCACTCCCCCTTACCCTTCCTCCTTCCCACTCCCCTTCCCCGTGCAACCCCTCACACTTCACCTCATAAGTCACCTCGTTTTTCTCGAGTATACTGCTCCCATTTTCCGTCCCCCGCCTTCCTTCGACTCATAAGTCACCTCGTTTTTCCCGAGTATACTGCACCCCTCTCCACCACGGACGTCCGTCCGTAACGTCCGGGTCGCGTACCTCGCTCCTTATGCACCTGATCACTGTTCACCTCGCTTCCATCACCGGATCTCGCACATGCCCGCGCCTGTAATTTTACAGCTAATTCTCTTGACGTCTACGTTAGTTCTATATCTAATGCCCTGTTGCCCGTATTGCTCGAACCCGTTTTAATTAAAACCTGCCATGTGAAGCTTATTAGATTTCTCAAAAGACATCCCTGTTCCCACCCCCTCTCCCCCCCCCCCCCCCCCCCCCCCCCCCCCCCCCCATCCCCCGCCTCCATCCTCCCCTTCCATCTTTCCCTCTCTCGTATTGCAAATTTTCTATTATCTGTTGGTTGCTCCCTATCCCTTAACTCGTTCAGGCCACGACATACTATGTGGGGGGCGGGATGAAGCTAACGAAGCGGAGCACTTGGTCGAAGAAGCAATTGAACCCGTGGAGCGTGGGCAACATGAAAAGATGGAAGGCCCCCGCTGAAGTCAAAGTTGGAGACGAGTTTGGTACGTCACTTACAATGAGAGCTACGAGACTCGTCAAAACGGTCTGAAATGTGCAGGAGTTGGTGTTTTATAACCCGACTCTAACTGTGTTACACAGCCGTTTAGGTACCCCGTGGTGCGAATCGTGGTAAGCCAGGCCATTGTATGCTCTTCGCATCTCCTTGTGTATTTCCACACCCATGCCGTGAAAGCATGGGTCGTGACCATGCCATGAAAGCATGGGGTTATCCATTTCCCCACCTCAATGTTGCTGAAATTCCCCTTCTTACATTGTAACCTGCCTCTTCACGGTGGGTGTGAGGGTGTATAATGTGTGTGTTCCGTTTGTCTCTTACCAAATTGTGCCTTACGTTACGTGTCTCGCTCTGAATTGCAGTGTTTATATGGAACACCAAGGCGGGTGTGTATCAGTACAATGGCGCGGATGAGGGAGATTACGACTCGTGCGCGAAGAACTCCCAACGAGGAACTTTGCTCGCCCCCACCTCTCTTTTTGGAAGGTAGTTTTCCTCACTCTGGCTAACCCTCGCTAAATTCATAAAATGAAACTCGTTGGCCTGTAGCACAGTAAAGCATGAATGTGGTTCGACTCCTCTGTGCTTGTACCAGCATTCACTGTACTTATTTCCTGTTCAGATTGTCTCAAACTTCTTTTCGCTCGTGTTCATGTGTTTATGAGTAGAAAGCCGCATGAAGCTTGTAGTCCAGTGTTTGCTTATTTCATCCCTTGTGGCATTGCATTTATCTATTTCCTGTCGCAGGTATACTTTTAAAGTGGAAGAATCATGCATGAGCCTCTTCTTTGCAAGCACTGTTGGGTGTAAGAAAGGGATGAAGTTCAGAACGTTCGTTACATGTTAATGTGACGGTGGATGTTTGAAACATTTGACAACTAATCATCTCAACATAAAGCTTAGATGTGTGTTTTGTTGTAGAGTAATGTACAATAAACGGTAGTAGGATTGTTCTGGGAGTGAACCTTACCTGGAGACTTTGTTGCTGGAGTGCTGGAAAATAGATTCTATTTGGGGTGACTGATCTGACTGCATATACTGTATCGGAATCATTGCTGAGATCTCTGGCGTTTGAAGTACTCCTCTGTCCCTGTGGTGCTGAGACTTCAAGGAGTTGCCCCAGGAGGATATGCATGCTGCTCAGACAATCAATCAAGCATAAACAACATATGGTAAACAAAATTCCGCACCATCGCCTCTCCTACAGGCCCAAAATACTTCCCATCTGCTGCTACCGAATCATTCCCAGCTGTTTCAGATTCGGCAAAGCAAGTGTAGTGCACGTCGTTAGGCCCACACGTGTCATCGGGTCTTGGGGCTGCGATCAACCAATCATTGAGCAGCGACAGCCCAAATCGTCCCAAGTGCCGGGCAGCGACTTTGTTCAAGTGCGAAATGAGGGCATTGGTTCCGAGATCGCAATAGTCGTTGAGCCGCTTCGGAGGGATGCTTCGGTACAGAAACCAAGGGCCTTTGGTCGGCTGCACCCCTGTTTCAACCTTCCCCGGGGGCTGCTGCTCCTGCACCCTCCAGTTCCGCTGCTCCTGCAATCTCCGTTGCTGCTGCGGTGGCTGCTGCTGTTCCTGCTGCTGCTGCTGCTGCTGCTGCTGCTGTTGTTCCTCCTGCTGCTGCTGGTCCTGCTGCCACCGCTTCTGCCAGGCCAGTTCCATTCTGGAATAAATCCACTGCAGGAAGTTAGGAAGGTAGTATCCAAACGCATTCTCCGGCTCGTCGCAAAAAACGGCCGTCCAGAAGCCAGCATCGAAGAGCATCACATCAGCTGTGGTGGAAATGGCTGGGAACTTGAGCCTGTCCAGTGACGTGATGCGGCTTTCCTTTTTGCTGCACAGGAGGGGTTAGGCGAGAATGGGGAAATGATGGGACGAAAGAGAAGGCACATGAATTGTGATTGGATTCAGTGTCAGTATCTGTGATTGAAGCCAGCATTGAAAAGCATCACATCAGCTGTGGTGGAAATGTCGGGGAGCTTGAGCCTATCCAATGACGAGAGAAGTTTTTTCCTGCTCAAGGGTTGAGGGAAGAATTGGAGATGCAAAAAAATAGCCGTCCAGAAGCCAGAGTCGATCAGCATCACGGAAGCCGTGGTGGAAATGTCGGGGAACTTGAGCCTGTCCAGTGACGTGACGCGGCTTTCCTTTTTGCTGCACAGGAGGGGTTAGGGGAGAACGGGGAAATGAAGAGACGAAAGAGAAGGCACATGAGTTTTGATTGGATTCAGTGTCAGTGTATGTGATTGGTCCACACAGATAATGAAGACAAGGAGGGCTAGAGGGATCATGCATTAAGTGGTAGAAGGAATCATGCATAGGTTATGCGGTGATGCAACAGAATTACGGAATGAAGATCACAATTGGACACGCACATGCACATACACATGCACACAGGCAAGCACGCGCGCGCGCGCGAGCACGCACCCCCACACACACACACACACACACACACACACACATACACACACACACACACACACACACACGCACACACCCACCCACACCCACACATACCCACAACCACACCCACAGCCACACACATCCACAACCACACCCACACCTACACACACCCATACCCATACAACCACACCCACACCCATGCCTACATACACCCACACCAATACACACCCACACCCACATCCAAACCCACACCCGCACCCGCACACACACAGGCATGCTCATGCACACAAGAGCGCACAATAACAAAGAACAGATCAGCTCACACGCAGCCAAAAGGACCGACGATGTAGATCCCTCCAATCCACACACACAGAGACACACATGCACACAGACATGCACGCACACAGACACGCACATGCATGCACCCGCACACACGCACACAACAACTGGACTCACACGCACACAACAACTGGACTCACACGCACACAACAACTGGACTCACACGCACACAACAACTGGACTCACACGCACACAACAACTGGACTCACACGCACACAACAACTGGACTCACACGCACACAACAACTGGACTCACACGCACACAACAACTGGACTCACACGCACACAACAACTGGACTCACACGCACACAACAACTGGACTCACACGCACACAACAACTGGACTCACACGCACACAACAACTGGACTCACACGCACACAACAACTGGACTCACACGCAGCCAAAAGGCCCGTCGACGTAGATCCCTCCAATCCAATAGAAATTCAGCTTCAGGGGCTGCAGCTCCGGGCTAGGGGGCGGCACGACCAATCGGATGTCTCCGTGGAGCTTCACAGTGGATGCATTGGCCTTGCCAGTGAGGAGGAAGTAGAGATGGTGGAAGAGGAATCGCAAGTGGGAGTCTCCGACAAAGTTGATCTCGGAAATACCCCGGGATTGAAGGGCGGAGACCCATTGGGAGGTGGGGGGGAGGGGTTGAGCGCAGGGGTAGAGTTGCCACGTGTAGGCTTTTTGTTGTGGGGTGAACAGCCACCGGCCGTGGATGGAATGGTCACAGGGCGAATCTGGACCGTCTGTTGCATCCTGAGGGATTTTGCTGCTGGGATGGGATTCAGCCGCAGCAGCTGGTTCGGTAGCTGGTTCGGTGGACGGGAGGACGGTGAGGACCCACTGGCCCATGACATGTGATCCCGTGCTTTTGACTCGCTCCAAGTAATCGGGAGCGAAGTCCAAGGTGTCGCACTCTGATTGGACCAGGACGCTGGTTGGGTGAGGTATGGGGGGAAGGGATAAAGATGCGCAGGGGAAACACACAGAAGCAAGGGTGTCTTTAGACGTCTTTAGACCTGTGTAGTGAGCATTAGAAGGGTTGGATTCAAGTGGGGTGAGCGATGGGCAGGGAACGGAGAGAGCAAGCAATCCATCCCTCCCTCCCCTTTGCCTGCATCCCGTCCTTCCCCTTCCCCTTTTTTCCCGCCCCTCGTTCCCTTTTCCCTTCTCTCTCTCCTTCCCAACCCCGTCCTCCCTCCTTCCCCTTCCCATGTCTCCCCGCAAGCCTCACGCCTCACCTGTAGTTACCAGTGTCCCACACACGGTACGTGACTCGCCATCGGGTGACGTCACCCTCCTCTGCAGTCACATCCGCTGCAACCAACGCAGGCCCCATCAGCCTCACCACCAGCGACTCGCGCAACCCACCCAATCCCCTCCGCGCGCTGCTGCTGCTGCCGCCGCCGCCGCTACCACTGCTGCTGCCACCACCTATAGAACCAGACTCCCGTAAAGACCGGCTGCTTCTGCTCCTCGATTGGTTCCTGGCAGCTTCGCTACTCCACGCGCTCCGACTCGCTGACCGCAGCGCGCCGGTCAAGCCGCCGTCAGGCCCGCTCGAGCTGGCGCTGCTGGCGCTGCTGCTGCTGCTGCTGCTGCTGCTACTACTGCTACTACTCAGCCCAATTGAGCCTGATTTTCCGTCCCGCGCGCGAGGTCGCGCCAGAGCCCGGCGGCCTCTTCTTTTCCCGGCGCGCTCGCGAGTGGCGACCCATTTCGCAGGCGATCTGACGGCAATCTCGAAGGCGCACAGCTCACCAACCGCGCAGCGGGAGCATCCCCCGCCGAAGATCAAAACTCCGCCCTTCCGCCGCGAAGTTGCGCCATGATTGGATTTTATCATCGTGCTGCTGCTGGATCCTGTCGAGTCGCCTCCGCTGTAGCCGCCGTGGTCCCCGGACCACCAGCAAACCGGATCTGATTCTACCGGATTTTCCGGAACGGTGCTCTTCCCCTGGCTCGGAGTCAAGTCAGCGTTTGGGTTGGCCTCATCGTGAGCGGTACGGGACGGTTCGCCGGTTCGGCTTGACGCGGAAAGCGCGCCGAGCCAGATTTGCAGGCTTGGTGCGTCTGTGTATATCGTGTATGTGTCCACGACGACGGTGAAGAGTAGTAACGGAACTATCACTAACGCGAACAGCGACAGCAAGACCAAAAAAGCTACCCAACACCGCTTCG
>CANIUD010000640.1:0-22500 GCA_947470075.1 Closterium sp. Yama58-4 | reverse complement strand
CACCTCACCTGCAGCCAAACGACCCGTTGACAAACATCCCTCCGATCCAATAAAAGTTGAGCTTCAGTGGCTGCAGCTCCGGGCTAGGGGTGGCACGACCAATCGGATGTCCCAATGGTACTGAAAAGTGGACGCATTGGCCTTGCCAGTGAGGAGGAAGAAGAGATGGTGGAAGAGGAATCGCACGTGAGAGTCCCCGACAAAGTTGATTTCGGAAATGCCTCGGGATTGGAGGGCGGAGAGCCACTGGGAGGTGGGTGGGAGGGGACGCGCGCATGGGTAGAGCTGCCATGTGTAGTTTTGTGCCTGAGAATCGAGCAGCCAGCGGCCGTGGATGGAATGGTCACAGGGCGAATCCGGGCCGTCCGTTGCATTCTGTGGGAATGTGCTGCTGGGTTGGGACTCGGTAGAGGTGGCTGGCTCGGTAAGTGGTTTAGTAGTTGATTCTGTAGCTGGTTTGGTAACTGGTAGGGTGCGTGAAAGGACAGTGAGGTTCCACTGCGCCATGACATGCGATCCCGTGGTTTTGACTCGCTCCAAGAACTCAGGAGCAAAGTCCAACGTGTCGCACTCTGATTGGACCAGGACGCTGATTGGGCAGGGAGTTGGGATCACAAAGATGAAGGAGTAAGAAGGGCTTATGGAATTTGACTTACGTGGGATCTAGTTGTGAGCATCTGAAGTGTTGGATTCAAGTAAAGAGAGGTTGGGTGAGGAACAAGATTCAGGGAGGATTTTTTTTTGCATTCCTCCCTCCACGTTGCCCCCAAACCCTCCGTTTTCTCTTCATTCCTTCCTTCCACGTTCCCAGCCTTCATTCCCTCCACTTCACCACCTTCCCCATGTCTCCCTGCAAGCCTCAAGCCTCACCTGTAGCTTCCAGCGTCCCACACGCGGTAACCCCATCTCACCTCCTCCCCAACCCTCTTCCCCCTCTCCACCCCATGCCTCCCCGCAAGCTACAACCCTCACCTGTAGTTTCCAGCGTCCCACACGCGGTACGTCACTCGCCATCGCGTGACGTCACCCTCCTCTGTAGTCACATCCGCTACAGCCAAGGCAGGCCCCATCAGTCTCACCACCAGCGACTCTTGAAACCCACCCACGCCCCTCTGCATGTCGCCAAACCTAGAGCTTCTGCTACCACTGCTGCTGGCGCTACCACTGCTGCCGTCGCTGTCGCTGCTGCTGGCGCTACTACCACTATAGCTGGCAGAGAAACCCCTTGCTCGCGCGACCCATTTCGCGGGCGATCTGACGGCGATCTCGAAGGCACACAGCTCACCCACCGTGCAGTGGGAGCAGCCCCCGCCGAAGATCAAAACGCCTTCCTTTCCCCGCCTCCGAATTCTTTCCTCGTCAATTCCTGCCTGCTTTCCAACAATCGGCTTTTGAGAATTATCTATAAATGTGTGATTGACGTGAGCGTCCTGCGCTGTTGAGCCATTCTCCTGCGGTCCGCCGTTATTCCACTCGATCGTGCCGTTGCCGGTTCCCGACGAGTCGCTGCTACCGTACCCGCCATGGTCCCCGGACCACCAGCAAATCTGATCGGATCCTACCGAAGGAATTTCTGGAACCTGGCATTTCTCCTGGCTCGCAGCCACGTCAGCGTCTGATTTAATGTGTTCGTTCGCGGAGTGCTGGCCGGGGCGAACGTGGATGCCTGGTGCGTCAGCATATATCGTATATGAGTTCACGAGTACGGTGAAGAGTAGCAACGGAACTACCACTAACGCGAATAATGCTAGCAAGGCCACGAAAGATAGCCAAGGCGGCTTCGAGTCATGAGCTTCGGAAGCTGCCATTAAGCAGCGTTGTTAAAAAGATTCGTACGAATAAATAATCAGCCCGGCAAGGAGGCAAAGGTAAGTAGCTGCTAATTATATCGGCATGGCTGATAAGCACAGGCCCGTTATCGCTGGGATCACGGAACGGTGGAAATGACGAAGGGAGCGCATGCTGAGGAAGGTTTCTCTGATGCTGGCTGGAATGGTCACGACTCACGACTCATGAGTCTCTCGAGTCAAGAGTCAAGACAAGGACGACAGCCACTGAAGGAGCCATTCAGGCTTTCTGCGATATTCTCGGGGGGGGGGGGGGGGGGGGGGGGTAGGCGAGGAAAGGGGAGATGTTTGGTGCTTGTCTTCTGAGATTCCTGCTTGGGTTGTAGTTTCGGTTCAGTGGGTTTTCACAAGGTGAACAACGGCTCATTTTCATTGCCTGTTTGGGCCGGAACGCACCAGATTATACCGTAGTAATGTGCGCGAATTCAAATCTAACCCCGTTATAATGGATTGGACGTGGTCCGTGCCAGTGAGTTTGGTTGTCTGACATGTCAGAAAATACCAGCGCAAGGGGACAAGTTCTGCTTTCTAACGAGGAATCTCTTTATGAGTTGATAATAAACACAAAACGAAGTTGAATTCCCATCAGTGGTTGGAAATTGTTGGAAACAATAAATCCTAAGCGCCTCTGTCGTGTCGAAACATCGCACCAGAAGCGAAGCGAACTATATTGAAGCACACGCGAGTCAACCCTCGGAGGTTGAAAGAGGTTGCCGGAGGTTACGCGAAAGTCAAAGGTCAGCGACCTTTGACCTGACAAGTACAGTACGACAGCAAGGACACACAACCGACTCGTTACAGAGCGGTTGCCCGAGTCGTTACTGTATCGAACCGCAACAGCAACAGTAAATTAGTTACAATCGTATCCTTTCGTATTCCTTGTACTACTATATATTCTTGTATCTCTTTGTTATAATCAACTTACTTTGCTCTCACACACTAGTGCAAGGTGGTTCACAAGTCTTCATTAAACGCTTCCGCTATTACAATAGTCCTACCCCGAATTTACCCCTGCAAAAGATCCTAAGGGCTTTTTCTCAGCCCAACATGGTATGAGAGCTATCAGGGGAAATTCGACTACTATCAACACATCACAAGACATGGCAACATACAAGGAGAGGAGTTCCTCTAATGGTTCTCCCGGGACCACTCCTACCCCACCTCCTGCCTCTGGCCTGCAGACAGAGGAAGGAACTGCAACGGGACCAGCAGCGCCTTCAGCCAGCCAGCCTGCCAGCTTCGACCAGAGTATGATGGAGAAGTTTTTCTCCTTCATGTCGTTCTACGAACAACACCAGCAGTCGGCACCTGCGCAGTCAAACAACAGCAACAACAACAACGTAACTCCAATGAGCCTTGACGGCTCATCATATGCGCGCGGAAACCATTAACAACCTACCTTTGCTCCGTATGAACGCGGATCCATCAGCTTCATGCCGCAGCCGCAAGCCCCACCTGGACAAGAAAAACCACTGGACGCACTACAAGTTCAATCGCAATTCGCGCACGTCTTGAAGCTGCAGACATCAAGACCCTTTGACGGAAAGGACTTCTTTACCTGGTCATTCGAGTTCGAGCTCATGATGGAAGGCGCGCAGATACTTGGGTTCTTCGACGGATCTGTGCCATACCCAATCAACGGCACACAGTATGAGAAGCAGCAGTACACATATCAGTCGATGATGGCGTACACAATCCTACTGAGAAACATCACTCCGAGTCAGCAGCAGAACATTCGATCTTACCGGGGATACGGCAACTCTGCCGAGCTCGCTTACAGCCATCTGAAGAACCTGTACCAAGCAACAGACAGCGTCAACCAGAGTCGGTTAATGGCGCAATTGACAAACGTCGAAATGAAACCAGGCGAAAAGGGAATGGCGTATATCAGCCGCTGTCGCGAACTGCGCGACAAACTCCTTCGATGCGGAGGATCAATAGCCGAAGCTCTGTGCTGAAATCCACGCCGAGCAGCAAGATATGGACCTACGAGAAGAACGACACAAGAGAAAAACGTCAGTTCCGGAGTTCGCGTTCCACACTCAGCGACGCTACAACAACAACCGACAACAACAGAAGCACGTACCTCCGTTCTGCCATATCTGCAAGACGTCAGGGCACCCGCGCACACACTGCCCGAATCGACAACAGTCAACGCCACAACAGCGACAGCTTCGACCTTCAAGCAGCCAAGTTGCTTCAACGCAAGCGAATCCTACGACCCAGGTTCAAGCTTCAACAACATCAACGGGACAACCTGCACAAGGCGCAAGAAACATCGTCAGTTGTATGGCAAGACTGACCGACTCCTGCATCACCGAATCACCACCTCATTACTCACCGGAAGAACAGCTTGACAACAGCACGCCCCGCCGCGAGTCACTGCAGCCGAACCCGACATACGCCGCTATCGCCCAGAGTGAGCCATCCGGGAAAGACACATGGTTCTTGGACAGTTGCTGCGGACAGCACATGTGCTCCTCGGGACGCTTCGTTCAACGCGAATACCAGCTTCAACGGGAAGTCGTCATCACTGTCGCCAACAATCAGAACCTGCGTACACAGCGACAAGGCGTAGTTCAACTTCAGTCACGGGAAACAAACGTCATACTGCAAATGACGAAGGTCTTAATCGCAGAAGGTCTCGGTTACAACTTACTGAGCGTCAGTCAGTTGATGGCGAAAGGCATCCACCTCGAAGCAGACAGCACCACACAGGAATTCCGGCTGTTCCACGGAAAGGGCGGCCTCTACATCGGAAAGGCAATCCTCAAGAACAACGTCTTCGTTCTTGACTTCGTACCAGACCTTGGCACCGCTGACAGCGACGGCATCGTCAGCTTTGCTCCTTGGACACATCCTCCAGATCTTGACCCAGACTTCAGCCCCGGCGGCTTCTGGCACTCACACACCATTCCTGAAGCAGAGAGAACAAGGGCGTTAGCAACAATTCAACAAACATCAGCAGCAGCAGAGACAACATCGGCAGCAGCAGAGACAACATCAGCAGCAGCAGAGACAACATCAGCAGCAGCAGAGGCAACAACGCCAACAGCAGCAGCAACATCGACACCAATCGCCGGTCCTTCAACGGCACCAATCTCCATCGACGATTCGCCTCCGACACCCGCACAGCAGTTAACCCCGGCACCACGAGAAGTCCACCGAAGCGCTAACATCACCGCCGGCTTTTACTCAAACTCAGACATGTACAGACGCTCCCCCGGGCACCGCGCCAGCGAAGACATCTGGCACGCACGAATGGGACACCCAAGCAACACAACTTTAAACAACACAATAAGAGCACGAGTGCTCGACAAGGACTCTCTACTACTGCACGACGGGAGAGAACTTCAACGAGCCAGAGGAACATGCTTCACATGTCCCGAAGCCGACCTACCGCATCAGCCGTTCGTACCTCATCACAACCCAAGCGCACCTGCATACACACCACTTGAGAAAGTATACAGTGACATTCTGTACAATCGCGCGACAGGGCAAGGAGCCCTCAATTACACCATCACCTTCATCGACGCCGCCACTCGATACGTCTGGCACCTCAACCTTCCAAGCCGCGATATGGCTTTCGAAGCCTTTGTCGCCTGGCTTCCAGTCGCAGAACGAGAATCGGGAGCCAAGCTGAAAAGCTTTCAGTCAGACGGGGGAGGAGAATACACCTCACAGAGGTTCAAGCAATACTTGGCGGAAAGAGGAATCAAGAAACTCATCTCCCTCCCCTACGCCCATCAACAGCAGGGTGTAGCAGAAAGGATGAACAGGACACTGCGGAACAGCATGCGCAAACTGCTACGTGGCATGCGGCTACCCAACCACCAGTGGCCAGAGGCGATGGACCACGCTGTAATGCTGCACAACTTGCTGTCCTCGTCGTCACTCCCGAACAACGCATCACCGCACCTGTTGTGGACAGGAAAACTGGGCAGCACAAAAATGTTACGAGTTTTTGGGTGCATGGTACAGTACCGACCCCCAGCTGCACGAGCCGGCCGATTCTCCCAACGAGCACAATGGGGACTACACCTGGGCATCGAAAAGAACTACAACGCGTGGAAAATTTTCGACGTCCACTCCAAAGAAACAGTACCAGCACGCGATGTCATCTTCTACGAGCGTTTCACCCTCGACTCCTACCTTGCCAACTTGGCAGAACAGTGAGAACTCACCAGTGGATTCCGTGGAGACCGAGCCTTCGCCTCGGCAGCCGACGAAGCTGACCTGGACGAACAGAACGTGGAGGGAGCCTCGGAAGCAGCCGGACCACTCCCTTACTGCTCCGTGGATATCCCAATGGACGACGAAAACCCTCGCGAAAGCATCAACGCCGAAGTCTTCTACGATTTCGCCGACACCGGTTACGTTACACCTGCACGGGTCAACACCGACGAAGCAGAACGCATAGGACCGAATTTCTTACCGGACCCAGAGGACGGTGACGAAGCAGCTTATCCCGAGGATACCACACTCCCCCGCTACACACAGAGTGGACTGCAAATCCTCGGCCTCGTCACCGCAGTCCACGGAACGACACCTCCTAAGGAGCCTGCGACGGTTCAACAGGCTCTGGGGGGGGAACATAGGGAAAAATGGCGTGAAGCCATGGACAAAGAGCTAAAGGCCCTAGAGGAGCGCAACACTTGGAAAGTCGTCCCTATCGGCGTGAAACAAGACAATACTCACCGGAAAGTGGGTCTTCCGTGTGAAAACAAAGGCTGACGGCACCATCGACAAGTTCAAAGCGCGCTGGGTCGTACGCGGTTTCGACCAGGAGCATGGACGGGACTTCACCGAAACGTTTGCTCCGGTTAGCCGCCATACTTCACTTCGCATCCTTCTCGCAATCGCCGCCATGAAGAAGAAAAAGCTGCGACAGATCGATGTCGCAAACGCATTTCTCTACGCACCTGTTGACGCAGAGATCTTCGTGGAACTACCACACGGTTCCAGCACGAACTCCACGCACGTTTGCCAGCTGCTAAAATCACTTTACGGGATCAAACAGGCTCCGCGACTATGGCAACAGTACCTGCATGCACGTCTCATCCGCATCGGCTTTAAGCAACTCCCGCACGACCAGGGCATGTACCGGCTCACGAAGAACGACGACTACATCCTACTAATCGTCTACGTAGACGACCTCCTCTATATCGGCTCCACCGACGGCATCACCACCTGGTTCGAAGGGGAGCTGCAACAAGACCTCACACTCACGGTTTCGTCTACTGTGACTCAGTACCTCGGCCTCAACATCCGGGAAGAAGACGACGCAATCTACCTCAGCGCCGCAAAATACGCCGACACCATCGCCAAGCGCTTCAACCTCACACCAACCGCCATCTCCACACCATATCGCTACACGACAGGAAACAACAAGGGAGAATCTACTCTACTCAAGCCTGCCGGGATTCGCGACTACCAGAGAAAACTGGGATGTCTTCTCTTCGCAGCTGTCACCTGCCGCCCCGACCTTTCGTATTCCGCAAGCCAGCTCGCTACCTACCTCAAAAGGCCTGAAGCAGAACACCTGGCGGAGCTCGACCGCGCTCTTCACTACTTCGTCAGCACTCCAACGATCGGCCTAACGTATCACAGGAATGCAACTACACCGACTAAGCTAATCGGTTATGTCGATGCCGATCACGCCGGCGACTCCGACAATAGGCGATCCCGCACCGGCTACATTTATCGCCTCGAGCCTATCGGTCCTATCTCCTGGCAGTCGAGTAAGCAAGAACTAATCGCCCTCTCATCAGCTGAAGCAGAATATATCGCACTCTGCTCAGCCACCAAGGAAGGACTTTACCTTCGCGAGCTGCTGGAAGAAGCGAAGTTGGCCGAGTTACCCAATTTCACTCTGTTCTGCGACAACCAATCTGCAATTCGCATCGCCAACAAAAGTGGCTTCGCGAACAGAACGAAACATATCGCCCTGCGATATTTCTTCGTGAAAGACGAGATCGAGAAGGGGAGACTTGAACTATCCTACTGTCCCACGTCCGAGATGGCAGCCGACTATTTGACCAAGAAGCTCGGAAAGCAGAAGTTCGAGTACTGCATGCTGCTGACTGGACAGGGCCACGTCATCAGCAGCGACACTCCAGAAGCGAAGGGGAGTGTTGGAAACAATAAATCCTAAGCGCCTCTGTCGTGTCGAAACATCGCACCAGAAGCGAAGCGAACTATATTGAAGCACACGCGAGTCAACCCTCGGAGGTTGAAAGAGGTTGCCGGAGGTTACGCGAAAGTCAAAGGTCAGCGACCTTTGACCTGACAAGT
The DNA here is from genome assembly GCA_947470075.1 of Closterium sp. Yama58-4. Lineage (NCBI taxonomy): Eukaryota > Viridiplantae > Streptophyta > Zygnematophyceae > Desmidiales > Closteriaceae > Closterium > Closterium sp. Yama58-4. Next base: position 14,359 of record CANIUD010000640.1, on the reverse strand, counting down.
ACCGTCATACCCCGGATAGAAGCGCAGGCCTCGGATAAGCGCCGGCGCTTATAAAGGGATGAGGGCGCTTATATCCGGTCCTCGATTATAAGCGCACCCCCTAAAAATTTATGATTTATTATAAGCGCATGTCGAATATTATCTGAAAATCAGTCGAAATACAGAAACGAATTTCACCTTACCAGGGGAGCGAAGTACAGGTCCACTTTCCCACTCACATCACACTTGCTGCGCGTCTAGTCAGCACGCGCTGTCGCTTAGTCAGCATGTGTTGGCAGGGAATCAATCCCTGCCAAGTTGCTCGAGAGTCAAATTCGCGACCCCATATATTTTCGACTCGATTACAATTGGCAGAACGAAATCTACAGCTTGGTGTAAAAAGAAACTTAATTTCATTTTGCCGTTATATAAACGCCGGCGCTTATAAATTTCCTCAATTATAAGCGCACCCCCTAAAAAACAGTGTTTTATTACAACCCCAGGGGCGCTTCTATCCGGGGTATGACGGTACAGTACGACAGCAAGGACACACAACCGACTCGTTACAGAGCGGTTGCCCGAGTCGTTACTGTATCGAACCGCAACAGCAACAGTAAATTAGTTACAATCGTATCCTTTCGTATTCCTTGTACTACTATATATTCTTGTATCTCTTTGTTATAATCAACTTACTTTGCTCTCACACACTAGTGCAAGGTGGTTCACAAGTCTTCATTAAACGCTTCCGCTATTACAATAGTCCTACCCCGAATTTACCCCTGCAAAAGATCCTAAGGGCTTTTTCTCAGCCCAACAGAAATAAAGGGTAGAAGTAAACATTATAACCTAAATGTCCTCAGTACACTGATACACTACCTCACCTATGTGCATTCCAGGCAGTCATGGCACCCCTGCCTCGGACGGACCCTTCAAGGTCAAACCCTATAGCTTTGAGGGTTCTTGGGGTGGTGCTTGATGTGGTCCCCAATGAAAGGGGCGATGAAGGAATGGGAGTGGTCGTAGCCCCCTGGAAGCACATGATGACGTTACGGTCTAACTTCACCACACGTTGGATCACGCCTTGAGGGCCTTGGCGTGGTGCTTGATGTGGTCCCCAATGAAAGACGCAATGAAGAAATATGAGTGGTCGTAGCCCCCTTGGAAGCGCAGCGTTAGCGGCACGCCTGCCTCAGTGCACGCCTTCTGAAAATTCTCCGGCAGCAGCTGCTTGTCGTGGTAGAACTTGTCACTGTCGCCCTGCAGAGAGTGAAACAGCAAGAGAAGATTTGAGAGGATAAGGAGAGCAGCAACGCCCCAGATCACACCTTCTCCGGGAGCAGCTGCTTGTCGTGGTAGAACTTGTCACTGTCGCCCTGCATGGGAAAAGATGGATTTGGAAGTTCAGCACTTTTTTTGAGACGTCTCAAAACACAAAATGTCCCACTCAGCATGCCAACTCATAAACCAGTTCTCCGGCAGCAGCTGCTTCTCATGGTAGAACTTGTCACTGTCGCCCTGCGGATGTGAAACGTGGGGAGCAAGATGGGAACATGTGCCATGAGTGGGGACGCTTTTGAGAATTCTCAAAAGATGAGAACATGTGCCATGAGTGGGGACGCTTTTGAGAATTCTCAAAAGATGAGAACATGTGCCATGATTGGGGACGCTTTTGAGAATTCTCAAAAGATGAGAACATGTGCCATGAGTGGGGACGCTTTTGAGAATTCTCAAAAGATGAGATCATGTGCCATGAGTGGGGACGCTTTTGAGAATTCTCAAAAGATGAGAACATGTGCCATGAGTGGGGACGCTTTTGAGAATTCTCAAAAGATGAGAACATGTGCCATGAGTGGGGACACTTTTGAGAATTCTCAAAAGATGAGAACATGTGCCATGAGTGGGGACGCTTTTGAGAAATCTCAAAAGATGAGAACATGTGCCATGAGTGGGGACGCTTTTGAGAATTCTCAAAAGATGAGATCATGTGCCATGAGTGGGGACGCTTTTGAGAAATCTCAAAAGATGAGAACATGTGCCATGAGTGGGGACGCTTTTGAGAATTCTCAAAAGATGAGAACATGTGCCATGAGTGGGGACGCTTTTGAGAATTCTCAAAAGATGAGAACATGTGCCATGAGTGGGGACGCTTTTGAGAATTCTCAAAAGATGAGAACATGTGCCATGAGTGGGGACGCTTTTGAGAATTCTCAAAAGATGGGATCATGTGCCATGAGTGGGGAATTCATACACAACCAAGAGGTCCCATGGGTCCTCACCCATGGGTAAAAAGTATTTACCCATGGGGAAATTTTTTTTTTTTTTAGTCGAATAAGAAAACGTAGTCAAGATTGTAGCTTCACATATACCTGGTCTATAAAGGATGTCCACCTTGGGCCCGGGATACTGCACAGGACCAATGTTGCCCCTGAGGCCGAGTCTTAGACTCCCTGGAAGCCAAGGCTTTAAGTGCCTACCTGGTCTATAAGGATGTCCACCTTGGGCCCTGGGTACTGCTTCACGAGTGCTGTAGCGTCATACTCCTGAGAGGGGTGTTCGGGGGAAGGGATGAGGAGGGGAAGGGGATTGCATGAGGGACGAGCTAAGGGGAAGAGAGCGCCTGGATTGACTGGGGAAGCCCTGGATTGACTGGGGAAGCCATGGGCACTGCTTCACGAGTGCTGTAGCGTCATACTCCTGAGAGGGGCAGGCGTGCAGGGGAAGGGGGTAGACGAGGGGAGTAGACGAGGGGAGTAGACGAGGGGAGTGGACGAGGGGAGTGGACGAGGGGAGTGGACGAGGGGAGTGGACGAGGGGAGTGGACGAGGGGAGTGGACGAGGGGAGTGGACGAGGGGAGTGGACGAGGGGAGTGGACGAGGGGAGTGGACGAGGGGAGTGGACGAGGGGAGTGGACGAGGGGAGTAGACGAGGGGAGTGGACGAGGGGAGTGGACGAGGGGAGTAGACGAGGGGAGTGGACGAGGGGAGTAGACGAGGGGAGTGGACGAGGGGAGTGGACGAGGGGAGTGGACGAGGGGAGTAGACGAGGGGAGTGGACGAGGGGAGTAGACGAGGGGAGTGGACGAGGGGAGTGGACGAGGGGAGTGGACGAGGGGAGTAGACGAGGGGAGTGGACGAGGGGAGTGGACGAGGGGAGTGGACGAGGGGAGTGGACGAGGGGAGTGGACGAGGGGAGTGGACGAGGGGAGTGGACGAGGGGAGTAGACGAGGGGAGTGGACGAGGGGAGTGGACGAGGGGAGTGGACGAGGGGAGTGGACGAGGGGAGTGGACGAGGGGAGTGGACGAGGGGAGTGGACGAGGGGAGTGGACGAGGGGAGTGGACGAGGGGAGTGGGAGGAGGGGAGGGGATGAGGGGATGGGGATGCAGGACGAGGGAGGGGGAGAGAGAGCAATTACATGAGAGAGCACAAAAACTGCCTCACAAGCACGGAGGTGTTCTACTCTTGAGAGGGGCAGGCAGGGAGGGGTGAGCAAGGGGAGGGGTGAGCAGGGGGAGGGGTGAGCAGGGGGAGGGGTGAGCAGGGGGAGGGGTGAGCAGGAAATGGACGAGTAGGGGGTGAATAGAGCCGACTGAAAAACGGCCCAACCACTTCCAACCCAATCAACTCACCTCCCAAGCTGCCTTGTCATCTCCCAAGTATCCTGGGAAGGCATTTTGCCCCCAAGGGCACTCCGTGAAGTTGCAACCCAAACCAACCCAATCCCACCCTACCCAACCCATTGGGCTCACCTCCCAAGCTGCTCTGTCCTCTCCCAAGTACCCCGAGAAGGCTTTCTGCCCCCAGGGGCACTCTGTTGGGTTGCAAGCGAGCCCAACCACTCTTAACCGACTCAACTCACCTCCCAAGCTGCCTTGTCATCCCCCAAGTATCCTGAGAAGGCCTTCTGCCCCCAGGGGCACTCCGTGGGGTTGCATATGGGGGCAAAGGCGGACACAGACTGGGGAGGGGGCGGGGGCGGGGGAGGGGGAGGGGGAGGGGGAGGGGGAGGGGGAGGGGGAGGGGGAGGGGGAGGGGGAGGGGGGGGGAGGGGGAGGGAGAGGGGGAGAGGGCGGAATGATAGACAAAACAAGGAGGCAAGGGAGAAAATGCCTTTTGCCCCCAGGGGCACTCCGTGGGGTTGCAGATGGGGGCGAAGGCAGACACAGACTGGGGGAGGGGGAAGGGGAGGGGGAGGGGGGGGGGGGGAGGGTGAGAGGGCGGAATGATGAAGAAAACAGGGAGGTAATCGAGAATATGCCTTTTGCCCCCAGAGGCACTCCGTGGGGTTGCAGCTGGGCGCAAAGGGAGACACAGACTGGGGGAGAGGGAGGAGATAGGGCGGAATGATAGAGAGAAGAGGGAGGGAATTGAGCATATTCCTTCTCCCCAGGGGCACTCCGTGGGGTTGCAGATGGGGGCGAGGCGAAGGCGGACACAGACTGGGGTAGGGGGAGGGGGAGGGTGAAGGGGGGAGGAAGGAGGGTGGGCAACGGAAGAGCGAGAGTTGGAGGGTGCGAAAATAAAAAGGAACTAGATCTCCACTTTGCTTTTATTTTTGTTCAACTGATTTCTTTCCTTTCCGTCATTGCTCTCATCTTATACTTGATGGAATTTCCGAAGAGGATAATCAGCGCGCCGTGTCCCCCCATAGAGTGACCCATTAAGCTGCCCACTGCATGCCCAAATTCACATAATAACTTCAATCAGAAACACTCACCTTATACTTGGTGGAATTCCTGAAGAAGATAATCAGCGCGCCATGTCCCCCCATAGAGTGACCCATTAAGCTGCACCGCTGCATGTCCAAATTCGTGTAATGCGCGGATAAAATCCGGTGCAGCTCCTCTGTCACGTAGTCATACATCTGCCAGTTCTTCCACTTGGGCACCGTTGCGTTTACATAAAAGCCGGCACCCACTCCGAAATCCCAATTGTCTGACTCCCCCTCCACCTTCAGCCCGCCTGGCCAGGGCACAAAGCACAATAAATCGGCAAAAGGGATAGGCGCAGCACAGGAAAGGGAGGCAAATTCAGGTGAACCAATGAGTGACCAGATAGAATCCGGTGCAGCTCCTCAGTGACATAGTCGTACATCTGCCAGTTCTTCCACTTGGGCACCGTGGCGTTTACATAAAAGCCCGCACCCACGCCGAAATCCCAATTGTCCGACTCCCCCTCCACCTTCAACCCGCCTGGCCAGGGAAATAAAACACAACGGAACGGCAAAAGGGGCAGGAGTGGCGCCGGAGAGGGAAGCAGATTTAGATGAATCAATGAGTGTCCAGAGTAGTGTAGTGTAGTGCACGGATAAGATCCGGTGCAGCTCTTCAGTGACGTAGTCGTACATCTGCCAGTTCTTCCACTTGGGCACCGTGGCGTTTACATAAAAGCCGGCACCCACTCCGAAATCCCAGTTGTCCGATTCTCCCTCCACCTTCAACCCGCCTGCACAGGGAAAGTAAAAAGGGCAAAAATATTGACAAAAAGGCGAAAAAGGCCGTAGGCGTTCCGCCAGTAAGGGAAGCAGATTAAGGTAAATAAAGAAATATATCTATATACATATATACATATATACATATTTATACATATATATTTATTTATATTTAAAAGAGTGTCAATTCTCTGATTCATGGTCATCAATCCTCTAGCATTTCCATCTGAACACTCCTTAGACAGAGTGCCATTTGCGTATTTCTGGGCAAAACCATGGTGGAGAGTCACGCAGCTTACGCCACTTAGGCGTCTGAGAAAAACAGCAGAGTGGCATTTGCGTATTTCTGGGCAAAACAATGGGCTTATTGCTCAAGGCAAGGAGGCAGCGTATGGGCGAGGTGCGAGGTGAGGTGTGTGTGAGGGACGATGCTCAGATTCAAGCTTGTACTGATGAAGCTTCCCAAGAACCAAACCTTTCAGCCAACCTGTCCAATACTGACACGTGCTGCTCAAGGAGTGGAGGCAGCTTATGGGCGAGACTTTTGAGTCGACTCAAAAGTCTGCTCAAGTAGTGGAGGCAGTTTATGGGCGAGGTGCGAGGTGATATGTCAGGGACGATGAGAGCAAGTACGAAGTTGACATATCACGCCATGGGACGTGCTCAGAGGTAGACTTGGCTTTTCGGCATTATTACACCCAGGGCAAGGAGATAGCTTGCGGGGCGAGGTGTCGGACACAATGAGCGCAACTCCGTGCTCTGAGGCAGGCTTGAGCGCATTGCCAGGCGGGCGCGTGCATAGAGATGGTTGAGGAGAAGGGGCTGGGAAAGCTTACGGGGGCGGGTGTCGGGCACAATGAGCGCGACCCCGTGCTCTGAGGCGTATTTCTGCGCAAACGACTTCTGAATGAAGTTCTCGTCCGTGCAGGTGAGGCCTGAGAGCCAGTAGATCACCTGTTGGGGGGGAGGGAGCAAGAGGTAAGGGGAAGAAAAAGGGTGGGGGAGTGGGAAGTGGGAACAGGCGGCTCAACACTCGTCCGTGCAGGTGAGGCCTGAGAGCCAGTAGATCACCTGTTGGGGGGGAGGGAGCAAGAGGTAAGGGGAAGAAAAAGGGTGGGGGAGTGGGGAGTGGGAACAGGCGGCTCAACACTCGTCCGTGCAGGTGAGGCCTGAGAGCCAGTAGATCACCTGTTGGGGGGGAGGGAGCAAGAGGTAAGGGAGAAGAAAAAGGGTGGGGGAGTGGGGAGTGGGAACAGGCGGCTCAACACTCGTCCGTGCAGGTGAGGCCTGAGAGCCAGTAGATCACCTGTTGGGGGGGAGGGAGCAAGAGGTAAGGGGAAGAAAAAGGGTGGGGGAGTGGGGAGTGGGAACAGGCGGCTCAACACTCGTCCGTGCAGGTGAGGCCTGAGAGCCAGTAGATCACCTGTTGGGGGGGAGGGAGCAAGAGGTAAGGGGAAGAAAAAGGGTGGGGGAGTGGGGAGTGGGAACAGGCGGCTCAACACTCGTCCGTGCAGGTGAGGCCTGAGAGCCAGTAGATCACCTGTTGGGGGGGAGGGAGCAAGAGGTAAGGGGAAGAAAAAGGGTGGGGGAGTGGGGAGTGGGAACAGGCGGCTCAACACTCGTCCGTGCAGGTGAGGCCTGAGAGCCAGTAGATCACCTGTTGGGGGGGAGGGAGCAAGAGGTAAGGGGAAGAAAAAGGGTGGGGGAGTGGGGAGTGGGAACAGGCGGCTCAACACTCGTCCGTGCAGGTGAGGCCTGAGAGCCAGTAGATCACCTGTTGGGGGAGAAGGGAGAGAGGAGGGTGGGAAAGTTGGGGATTGGGGGAGTGGGAATAGGTGACTAGTCTCGTCTGTGCAGGTGAGGCCTGAGAGCCAGTAGATCACCTGTTGGGGGAGAAGGGAGAGAGGAGGGTGGGAAAGTTGGGGATTGGGGGAGTGGGAATAGGTGACTAGTCTCGTCTGCACAGGTGAGACCTGAAAGCCAGTAGAACACCTGCAGGAGAAGGGGTGTGTGGGACAGTGTGTAGGAGCGTGTGTGGGAAGGGTGTGTGGGAGCGTGCGTGGGGAGGGAGGGTGTGAGTGAGGGTCTGTGGGAGGATGTGTGGGAGGGTGAGTGGGAGGGTGTGTGGAAGGGTGTGTGGGAGGGTGTGTGGGGAGGGTGTGTGGGGAGGGTGTGTGGGGAGGGTGTGTGGGGAGGGTGTGTGGGGACAATGGACGAGGTGACAAGCCGGGATGGACGACTTTTGAGGCGAATCAAAGGTCGAGGTGACAGGACGGGACGGGATGCACGAAACAAAGCGCAACGAAGTGAGATTTCTATAGGCTTGTTCGTACCGGGACGCGCGAGGAGGTAGCGGTGGGCGGGAAGTAGATAGTAATTTTCACGTTGCACCAGCGAATGAACGAGAGAAAGAAACCATGACCAACTGAGAGTTCGTTGGTTTTGTACCGGGACGCGCGAGGAGGTAGCTGCGGGCGGGAAGTAGGTGGTAAATTTCATGGTGCACCGCCAGATGAACGAGAGAAAGCACGATGATCTGAGGGTTCAATCGGTTCGTACCGGGACGCGCGAGGAGGTGGCGGCGGGCGGGAAGTAAATGGAGAATTTCATGGTGCACCCGAGGGTCGCGCTCTCGTTCTCGTAGCGAGATGAACGATAGGGAGATGAACGAAAGAAAGCGAGTCGAACTCACCGGGACGCGCGAGGAGGTAGCGGCGGGCGGGAAGTAAATGGAGAATTTCATGGTGCACCCGAGGGTCGCGCTCTCGTGCTCGTAACGAGATGAGAGATAGCGGGACGAAGGAACGAAGGCAAAGACTCAAGGGCATACCGGGACGCGCGAAGAGGTAGCGGCGGGCGGGAAGAAGATTGAGAATTTCATGGTGCACCCGAGCATCGCGCTCTCGTGCTCGTAGCGCTTGTTCACGCCGCCGAACATCTTATTGGACGAGATCTCCTTGGGCGCCGCCATTCCGAACGCCGCAGCTGCCGCGAAGCTTCGAGTGCACGTGGAGACGACGGCTTGAGACGCTGGGACGCTTTGCGTAGGAGAACAGCGCGAGTCGTGTCGAGCTGCAACAGAAATGCAACGGCTCAGAGAATGAACGGTTTGATTCGAATCGCGAAACTGATGGGCGACTCTGGTAACGGCGGTGAGGCTTTCGCTAAGCGGCGACGAGGCGGCTGGAGTTTCGGAAAGCGCGGGCGACGCGCCAGATGACGGGCGACACGAAAAGGGGCTGAAACCCACACTGGCGGCTAGAGAGCACGATTGGTGGAGTCTGGAATAGCTAGTATCGGCGGGGGAGGCGCGGAAAAGGGATTGAATCCCCGGAACTATCCGCTGGATGCGGGCTGCAGACATTCAAACGGCTGGATCAGGTGGAGTGAGATCGGAATGAGGTCGGTGATGTATGGAAATATAGTGGCGGCCGGTGGTACGGCACGCAGCCGTGAACGGAGAGCGGAATGGATGACAAATGGAGCAGAGAGGTGCAGAGGTGCGTGCAGATTGGAATGGGAGATAGTGGCCCTGTATGGGCGCATGCATGGCTAGGTTAGGGAGGTAAGTTGGAATCTCCTGGAATCTGGTTTTGTGATGTAGCCTTGGGGTCGTATGCTTCGTTTCAATGTTTCACAAAGAGTATCGAAACATACATGTCGTGGTGAAGCTATTCGCATCACTTGTATTCAGGGCGTGTGTCCTTCGGCCCAAAATTGTCAAAGTTCGAACTACCCGCTTTGAAACGTGGAAAAACATGTTCGTAAAGTATTATACCGTGTAGAACCTCTTTCAAAAGTCGGACTTGCCAAAGTTCGACCTTAAGGACACACGCCCTCAGGTCGATTTCTGAGACCTTGAACTCCTCTGGTGATGCCGTTGCATCGCTTATTTTCCAAAACGCGCCCACGACCAACCTAGCTTGATTTGGGATGGAAAGCAATGAATCGCAGAGCGTCGTCTTGTCAGTTCCCCAGGCAAGGGACCCTCATTGATTGGGTACTCCTACTGTTACGAGGTTTTGCGATTTGCGATATCCGTTACTGCAGGCTGGACATGGTCTTTGGGCGATGATGAGCTCTGTCGCTCGCGGCAGTAGATCCGCTCCGCCAACCATTCCTTAGCGCCAAGCCTACCTCTGCGCGTGCGCAATTTCCCCTGTGGATATCAATCAAGGCTGCGCAGTGCGCACACTAGAGTTCTGCGCGGCAACATCAATGTCAATCTTACTGATATCAATGGTCTGGCACTGAGGTTTTGAAAATTCGAGTAACGGTGTTTGGAGTGGTACGAAGAAGTGTGTTTCGGGTACATCAACCCATGACACGTTTCACGTCTACTGAACAGTTTAGAAGCTCGAGAAAGCCACTTATCACCTTGTGCGGCGCGTAGCTTGCTGCATGCCTGCTGTGCGCTGCCTGCTGCGTGTACAGCAGCTGGTCATTGCCATAAATATTCTATTGCCTTATCTATTGCCGGGTTACGCTGGTCATTTACGTACCTGTCATTCCAACTAATTGTGCATCACTCACCTACCGCTATTTCGGCACGCTCTCAATCGCCCGCTGCGTAGCGAAAGCGTCGTCACTGTCCGACTGAGACCCTTAGTCGCCATGGCGGACGGAAGCTGGGGCGTGCGACGCCGACTGGCCATCTGGGAGAGCCGAGCAGACTCGTTCCGCGATAAATCGAGGTACCTTAATAAGTAGGACCTCGTTAGGACGAACCGCGAACGACGAGCCGTTAACGACGAAATGTTAAGGACGAACCGTCACGGACGAACAATAACGCATTGTCATTTATTATAAGCCAACTCTCAGCTTATTGCGTTTCTTAGTATCTCCCGCTTTCGCTGTTTTCCGCTGACACGTCGCTTTCCATTTCCCAGCGCGGATCCTGTACGAACCTCCACATCAGGTTCGGGAGCTCCCGGAGCTCCAAGCGGCGCGCCAGCGCAGTACGGCGCGTCGACAGCCGTTGGATCAACGGCGATGGCGAACGGAGGGCGCAGATGGGAGCAGTGGGATCGGACGTACGACAACGTGCATTTCTCCACCCCGCGGGATGGCCAGTTTGGCGGACCCGGCGCGTCGTCTAGCTATGTGGTAAGAAATGGTTCAATGCGGCGTAGTTATTTAGTATGAAGTGGTTAGAGTAGTGCAGTTTCCTGTACACATTATGAGAATTTTCGAGATTAGGGGAGACAAAAGTGCGTCCTTTGCTCCTTCCGCCGCTCCTCATCCATGTGAAGCACATGTGGCCAGCTGGCACATCCAGCTGGCACATTTTGCTGGCAATTTCAGCCGGCCAGCCTATCACCTCAAATATATGCTTGCTCCTCCTACCACTCGGGGTTTCTACATAGATTTTCATGATTACTCTTATCTAATGTTGGCATTCTCCTGCTTACCCCATCCCGTGTGGGGTATTTTCCAGCCTGAAGACCCTCGTTACACGCCTACTGCCAATCCGCCTGGCTATCCCGTACCTGGAGCAGGTGCATCTGGTGCAGGTGTTTCTGGTTTAGGTGCATCTGCTGCTGCTGCAGGTGCATCTGCAGGCGTAACCTACCCTTCGTCTCGCAGCCGCGGATCAGGAGGGAAGCACCACCACCACCACCACCACCACCACCAGCACCATCAGCACCAACCCCACCAGCAGCCACACCAGCAGCCACACCAGCAGCCACACCAGCAGCCACACCAGCACCCCACCACCCTAACCTTCCCCAGCAGCAGCAGTATTACCCTGGGGTAGCAGGCGGTGCAGGGGGCGGGGCAGGGGGGGGCGCGCAGGGGCGGACCCCTGCGCATCAGCCCCTCCTACTCCAACGAGCCAGACGCCTCGGGGCTATCCGGGGGGACGCTCGGGGGAGGCGGAGGAGGCGGAGGCGGATGGGGAGGCGGAGGGGGAGCGGGGTGGGGAGCGGGGAGGGGGAGTTTGGGCGGAGGGGGATCCGTGGCGGGGGCGGGGGAGGGGGAGGGGGAGGGGGAGGAGGCGTGGGCGTGGTGGCGGGAGATGTACCAGGTGGACTGGAAGCCCAAGGAGGTGTTCTTCAAGTTCCGCCAGCGCTTCATGCAGTACAAGCTCGGGGCGAACATTGAACTCAGGCGCAAGCTGGATCCTCCCCAGCTATCCACCACCTCTCTCTCCCCCAAGGCCCCTGCTGTTGCGCCCAGGCACAACCCTCTGTCCCTGTGGGGCTTCCAGGTGAGCATTTAAGTGAGTACCCACCCCCCCAGCTCTCTTCCGCCTCCCTCTTCCCCAAGGCAACTCCTGCGCCCAAGCACAACCCTCTCTCCCTGTGGGGCTTCCAGGTGAGCATTTAAGGGGCGGAGGGGCGCGGGAAGGTGAGTGGTTCTGGGTGGGAGATTGGGAAGGGGAGGGGAGAGGGCGGGGGACTGGAATTCCAAGGAGGTGTTCTTCAAGTTCCGCCAGCGCTTCATGCAGTACAAGCTCGGGGCCAACGTGGAACTCTGGCACAAGGTCAACCCCGCCCCCGCCCCCCTCCCTTTTCAGATCTCCTCCCTCTCCCTCTCGCCAACATCCCGGAACGCAAGTGAAATCATTCCTCTTCTGTCCGTCTGTTCCCCCAATCCGTTTCCTTTCTCAAAATCCGAAGCTGATGTTAAAACGCAGCATCGCCGACTGCAAGTGGGTGGAAGGTCATCTTTTCGTCTCCTCCACTCCACCCGCTGCTGCCTGCCCACAACCCTCAAGCAGCTCCGTCCTTTTTCTATCAAGTCAACAGGTCAACAGCGCAAACCTTACGCTAGTCTTAAAGCCCAACAGCTCCGACCCCAAGTGGAAGGTCATCTTTGACTCCTATGCCTCCTGCCCCACTCCTCTACAACCCTGTTCTCTCAACAGGTCAACAGTGCGAACCTGAAGCTGGTCTTAAAGCCCAACAGCTCCGACCCCAAGTGGAAGGTCATCTTTGACTCCTATGCCTCCTGCCCCACTCCTCTACAACCCTGTTCTCTCAACAGGTCAACAGTGCGAACCTGAAGCTGGTCTTAAAGCCCAACATCACGGATCGCAAGTGGAAGGTCATCTTTGAGCCGCAGCGAGGAGACATCCGCTTCCTCACACGCAAGATCCCCATTATGGGGCTGCTCAACCTGCAGGTGTGTGCAGTGCGGTGCTAGTTGGTACAGTGCAGTACTGTATGGTGCAGTTCGGTGCTGTGTGGTGCAGTGCGGTCAGGTGCGGTGTGGCTGGTGTTAAAACCCAGCATCGCAGATTGCAAGTGAATATCCATCTTTGAGCCGCAGCGGGGGGACATCCGCTTCCTCACACGCAAAATCCCCATCATGGGGCTGCTCAGCCTGCAGGTGTGCAGTGCGGTGCCGTGCGGTGGTGTACTATACCATCCAGTATGATGCTGTGCGTTGCGGTGCGGTCAGGTGCGGTTATGGTGGGTGTGGTCATGGTGGTTGTATGTGCAGACCTACTTTTGAGCCGCAGCGGGGAGACATCCGCTTCCTCACACGCAAGATCCCCATCATGGGGCTGCTCAACCTGCAGGTGTGGTGCAGTGCAGTGGGGTGCAGAGTGGTGCAATGCGGTGCTGTATGATGTAGTGTGGCCAGTTTTCGCTGTGATACATGGGCACCTGCAGGGTTGTTATGTCATGCCTTCAACTCTCCTATTCACCCCCACCCTCCAAGCCCCCATGCCTTTCCCCCTCCTCTCTCACCCCTCACCCTTTCCTCATCCCTCACACCCTCTCTCTCCCTTCTCTCCCACAGGTGGGCATTGGGCACAACTTCAGGCACAAAGCAATGGGGTGGGAATGGAAGCTCAGCACTTTATCCCCCTTCTCCCTTCCCCTCCCCCTTCTCTCTCTCCACCCCCTTCGCCCTCCCCACACCCCATCTCTCCCCCGGATAGGTGGGCAACAGGCATGAATCCAGGGTGGAAGTGGAAATTGGCCAGAGTCCTCACTTCACACCCCTTCTCCCTTCTCGCTCCCCTTCTCTCTCCCCACCCCTCTCCTCTCGCCCACAGGTGGGCATTGGGCATGACTTTCGGCACAACGCAACGGTGGTGGAAGTGGAAACTGACCTCTGTGCTGAATGGGAACACGCCCTCGGAGATTCGTTATAAGCACAACCTGCCCGTGTGCCCGGGCATGGACGTGCGGGGTGGGGTGGAATGCTGAATACGTGCTGCCAGACATGCATGGGTGAGTCGTGAGGATGTATGGGGGACATCCATGGGTGAGTCGTGAGGATGTATGGGGGACATGCATGGATGAGGCGTGAGGATGTATGGGGGACATGCATGGGTGAGGCGTGAGGATGTATAGGGGACATGCTTTTGCTTCCTTTGTGTCCTTTCTTGCCCTGTGCTTTTGCATCTTCCATCCTTTCATAATCCTCCTTGCTCCTGTTCTTGTTACAGAACCCTGGGCACAGGGGAGCTCATTCTTGGGCTGAATGTGTGCCCTCTCTCTCCTCTTATGTCCCTTCCCTCTCTTGTTGTACCTCTCCCCTCCACTGTCCCTGCCCCCATCATCAGAGGCCCTGGGCACAGGGGAGCCCATTTTAGGGCTGAATGTGGGGCGGCTGTATGCGTCTGTGGAGAGACTAGAAGCCATTTTCACCTCGATTGACTGACGTTGACCGGCTGTTGACCGCTGTTGACCACGGTGAATCGCTGTTGACTGCTGTTGTCCCACCTGCTGGGGTGCTGTTGATCTCTGTTGAATGCCATTGACATGACTAGTTGATGGTCAGCCTGAGATGTGATAAAGCTGATTATGGTGCGGTACACCTACATGTGCGCTGCGCACACATTTCTAGTGCCATGCAGTCGTCTGCCAAGTTTGTTTCATAGGGGCTGGTCTGCCTAGAGGTTCTAGGAATAACGATTCAGAAAGTGTCTTGCTATGTGTTCGTGTTGATTTAGGTGTTTCAGGCCGGTAGTAGTCAACCACTTTTCCC